>JAPYZJ010001218.1:1346-55266 GCA_030522765.1 Ophioninae sp. B BG-2022a | reverse complement strand
GAATACTCTCATAAACTGGTTACAAATAGATCTTGATGAGGTTTTAATTAGTTGCATCGCTTTCATCCCTGATGTTGTTGGTGTCCACAAAATTCCCCGATCATTATTATCATTATATCTGGAAAGAAATGAAGAGGGAGAGGGAAATAAAAATGACAACGAGTCAACGCACCGATTCGTGCTTTTCGCAATTGTTGGTAATTGTCATTCCGTTTATCGCTCTCGTCGCGCTGATTCAAGTCTCGTCGGGACGTCGGGACGATTAAAGACGCACGCCGCCCGATAAACTCATCATCGTTGTCGTCCTCTTTGGCGGACGGTGGATGCGAACTCCCGGTGGCTCCTCGCGAAGACGACAACAATTTACGACGCTGATGCGCGCGTCGTTGGAATATGCAATGGAAAATCTCCGATCTTTTTTTTTTTCTCTTTCTCTTTGTTTTTGATCGAAACTCCAAAATTCGTTTTGCCCGGAGAAAATCGAGTTGTTTTTTTTTTTTCTTTTTTTTTCGTCTAAAATTCGTCGTCGGAGATTCGCCGTATGAAACGCCACGGCGGAAAAGATTTGTAGAGACAATGGTGATAAAGACGTTCAAACGAGGAATTCTAAGCGATTTCGCTGGAATCCCGTGGGAATTATTACGTCAATGACCACCGCCGTTTACGCGTCTCCAAAGAGTTTCGAATGTTCCCGGAATTCGTCGAAATTCCAAAGTTCTTGATTAACAATTAATTCATTTTTAATTGATTAATTTACTTTAATTTAAACGAATAATTGTAATTATTATTATTTTATTATAGTATTTTTATATATTAAACATTATAATATATTTATTATATAAGGGAAATGTATATAAAAATTGATCACTTATTACGTCAATATATATTTTTTGTCATCATTTCAAGTATTGATTGTTATTATTTATAAAAAGTTGCGTCATTGATCATCGAAAAAAAATATCAACCGTTCGAAAAGACCGCCAAATTTGTTTGCCAGGTAAGTTCCTTTGGGATTTGAATTTACGATCGAGGATATCGAGCCAAGGTCGATATCGATCCAAACAGTAACGAAATATAAGAGAGCCCTGCTTCTCTTGACAGTCGACTACCTCCTTTCCTCCAAACGGAGTATTCGAGAGACTGTTTCTTCTTTTTTTTTTTTTGGTGATCCACTTCGCGACAGTTCGGACGTAACAAATCGAATTAACAAGTCGAATCGCGCACGTCGATCGAAAATCGGATTAGAAGATGAAATCGAAGTTGAACAATTGAAGCGAAAAAAGAAGAAAAAGAAAATCGAGGGATAGGGAAAAATACGAAAATGAAAACCAGTGAAGTCGAAAAAAAAAACGTAAATCAATTAAATAGTGTTAATGACAAAAATACGAATCGTTTTGCTCATCGTTAGTAAGTTTTAAGAAAATTAAGAAGAAATAAATTGTAAATAAATAAATTGAAAATAAAGAAAAATAAATTGAAGAAAAAGGCAGTGCTCGAAAGTGAAAAGTGAATGATAAAAAGTATAACATTTTTCTAAATCTTTTTCCAACTTTTCTAAACTAAATTATCTAAACCTACCTAAAACCTAAATAAACCTAAATAAATATTCAATAAATAAATAAATGAATTTTAATGCGTTAACTGAATTCATAAAATGAATTAAACCGGTGTAAGTGAACGAATAAAAAGAAAATTTGAATCGTACTGCCAAAAAATCGTTCTAAAAAGGGGAAAAATAAAAATCGACTGTTCGTACGGAAATACGCCAATTATTCCAAAATCGAAAAAAAACCAAAACCTGAAAACGTTCGAAAGAGAAAAAAAAGAAAACTCGTTGGAACACAACCTATAATTGGACCAGCGAGAAAACTACATCAAGCTTCCAAGTCTACGCTTTAAAACTACCCCCCACCCCACGATTCCCAAAAGAAAAGAGAAAATAAAAAATCGTCGAAGAAAGTACGAATTTGTTTAAGATCCGTGTACAAATTGTGGAAAATGGTCGAGTCGAATCGGCAGAACGATTACAGGTCGAGAGAAAGAGGTGGGGGGAAGAATTGTTCCTCGCGCAAAGCCCGGACGGTTCTCCGGGGCACGAGAAAACCAGCCGGTGTCATTAGCGCTCGGAGCATCGCGAGCCTCGTTGCGCGTACGTTTCTCAGTGTTTTTCTCATTTTGCCGGTACTCCTCGTCCACGTGGTGAAAATCTACGCGAGTGTTATACGTCGTTTTTACGAGTGCACGATGGGGGTCATGGGGGTGTTCAAGTGGCTCCGAAAGTAAGTTCCAACCTTCGAAGTACTCGTTTCTTTTTTTTTTTTTTTTCTTTTTTTTTGGTGACTCTTCTCGTAGCTTTTTCAAATTTGAATTTTATCGAATTTAATTGGCCCGATTCAATTTCAATGCAACGACTCCTTTTGTTCACTTTTTTTAACCCGTTACAATGAAAACGTTTTTTTTTTTTTGCTCCCCAACCCAAACCAAACCAAAATCTCGAGGAAGACAAAAAAACATTTTAAAAAATTTGCGGTTAATTTTATATTGAATTTTTGAATTATGAAAAATTTTGTTTTAATTTTTTATGTTTTAAATGTTTAATAATCTTTTTAATGTTTCAATTTTCATCATTCAAATAATTTTTAATGATGAAAAATTGAATAATGAAAATTTTTATGAATTTTAATTCTTCATTTTGAAATAACAAAAAATTCAAAATTACATCAAGAAAATGAAATGAAAAATAAAACCCAAACACACAAGATTTTGGGTTTGTTCGCCAACCCAAACAAACCAAAAATTCCAAAAAGTGTACCAACGAAAATAAAAATTAAGACGTATGGATTTTAGATCAACGATGCAAACTTCGTCATTTTGTATTCCTTTTTTTTTCGATCGATTCGAGAAACGAAATTTGAGTTTGAGTTAAATTTGTTGATAACCGGCGACATTTTAGGCCGGTTTGTTTTCGACTGTGACTCTTCGGTTGGTCGAAGTTTGCGAGGCCAAAAGTACGAGAGAGAGAGAGAGAGAGAGAGAGAAAAAAAAATCTGAAATTGAATAGTCAACTCGCTTTCGGCCCGGTAAATCGTGATGTACACGTCGGAGTAATCGCGTCGGTGTGCGACCGAAAATCGCTAAACGAAATCGCGTATCGTGTCGCCGGAATTACTATCGCCTTTGCGATTCGCTATTTTTTTTTTCTTCCTCTAAAAAAAAAAATTCGGGTTGAAAAATTGATTTTTTTTTGCACGAAAAGTGACAATGCCGTTCCTAAATATAGAAACTATACGAAGCTTGTCGAACACCGTGATAGAAAATAACGTTCGACGACCGTCAAGCTCCTGTCGCGTGTTTAGGTAACTCCGGAATTTCCTGATTCGTTAATCGGATTTTCATAACTTCATACTTGCTCGTATTCAATTGGAAAATTATTTCATTTTTATTTAAATTTAATTATTATATTTATAAAATTTTCATACATTTTTAGTTATTCTTTTTAAAAGTATTTTTTAAATACTCTAAAAATGAAATAATAAATAATGTAATAATAAATAATTAATAAGTTTTTTTTTATTAAACTAATTAATTAGATTTAATAGACTAATTTTTGTGTTTTACGAAATACAAATCTTCAATAGAGCAAACAATTCGAAAGTGTATTTATTGAATACTTTTTCAAAAACGGCTTAATGATTTTTTTGTTTATTTATTTTTTATCATTTTTTTTTATTAAGCTCCTTTGGTTTTTTTTGAGATTTTTTTTTAGATTTTTTGAGATTTTTTTTAGATTTTTTGAGATTTTTTTTTGAGATTTTCTCGAAAAATGCTCGAGATCGCGGATTAATTTTTCCAACGACAGAAAGTAACAACGAAAACGTATATCGAATAGCCTGTATCAACAAACGCAAGTGCGATACAAGCGTCGCCTTTGACTCCTTATCGATATCGCTGATACGCGTCATTTGATAAAACGACTCTCGAACACGAATTACGTTCGCTAATATAATCTTTCCCGGCCAAATTCTAGTGTCAAAGTTTTCCTCCGTTGAAAATTCAACTTTAAATAAAAATTCAATAAAAATCCAAATTTATCAATATTTTTTTTTTTTTTCAAAATTATATTCAAAAATAAATGTGAAAAATTCGAAGCAAAAATTTTTCAAGTTTTCATCGAAATTTTTCGAAACTTATTGTTGGAAGAAAAATCCCTAATAAACGTCCGAAAAATAAAAGGTTCGCGGTTTATCCCTGAATATCTCGAAACCGGCAAATAGACTGAAAAAAGAGTGAGAGAAGTGTCGCAGCGGCGTAATTATACGCCAATAAAAACCCGGGGTTAAAAGCGAGAGAGAAGACGGATTCTCGAGACGGTCGTGGCTCGGTTAATCTTCGTGCTATTGCTATGTAATACAGGTAGAATTTTTGCTTTCGTCGAATTTCGTAAAGCTGACACAATTGTCGACGATTCGCTCGTATACTGATATCTCCGTGACGGATTACTCATGCGGAAGGACTAGCAAATTTTACGGTTCCAATTTGTAAATTCTATTTACAAAATGGAAAAATTTTTCGTTGAGTTTGTTTGGGCTAGCAAATTTTACGGTCCCGGAAAATTTTTTGTTTGGGTTTGTTTAGGTTTTTTTGGGCTCACAAATTCAACGATCGAAATTTGTAAATTCAATTTAAAAATTAGAAGAATTTTGTTTGGGTTTATTTTGGGTTAGCGAATTCTACGATCCCAATCCGTAAATTCAATTTACAAATTGAAAAAATTTTTGTTTGGGTTTGTAAATTTGTAAATTCAATTTACAAATTGGAAAAAATTCTAGGGTCAAAATTTGTAAATTCAATTTAAAAATTTGAAGAATTTTGTTTGGGTTTGATTGGACTAGAAAATTCTACGTTCCCAATCTGCAAATTGCAAATTAAAAAATTTTTTGTTTGGGTTTGTAAATTTGTAAATTCAATTTAAAAATCAGAAAAAATGTTGTTTGGGTGAACTTCTCTTCGATAATTATTAAAAACCATGAATAAACATTTACGAGTGTCAATTCATTGTAGAATTGGCTATTCGTCAGGCTAAACACGTACGACTTTTGTATACTCGATCGGACCAATCACCGAGTCATAAAAATTTGCAACGGAGTCCTATTCTTAATCCGGGTCCGAAATAGAGAGAATTAGACTAGAGACCTTTTCTCCCTTCGTGCCTCGTACTCGCTTATTGTTACCGAGCAATTAAGACCCGAGACACCTTTCTTGCGTTTTCTTGACGACCGAAAATCTGATTGTTCCAAAAAGTCCATTTCCGTGCCGACAAATTTGCGCTCCCGTTGGAAATTTCGGGACTTGCCACCTTCCTTCTTCGTTTTCTGTCTCTCTCTGTTTCGTAGAAACAATTCTTCCATTCTTCAGTTTGAACGAAATCCTCTCGTTGCACCGTGGGAAATTTACGGTAAAACTTGACGCCTCGACGAATCCGGATTTTCTCTGGAAAATCCTCATTCAACTGGGCTGAATTGATTGAAATACTAAATTAATTAAATTCATTGAAAATTTTACAAATTGATCACCATGGAACGCTTTTTTTTTAATCGGCAAATAAAATGATTTATGACACTTTTACTTTTTACGAAATTATATAAAACAGTATTTAATAAAAATGTATTTTCTTCGTTGCATTTTTCGATTTTTGAAATTTTTGCTATATTTACGAAAAATGTGAAAAAGTTGAAGAGATAAAGTAGATATTAATTCTTGTCAATTTTTTTTTGTCAATTTTGAAACTATTTTTCAAATTGTCATTAAAAAATTTTTTTACATTTTTTAATTGATGAATTTCGATGTACAGGCTTGTATTTTTATTTTTATTTTTTTACGCTCTTTTTTTGCTACTCTCTCTCTTATTAATCTTTAATTTCCATAACCATTTTTAGTTTTTAGTTAATTTTGTAATTTAATTCTAATTTACGAGTTATTTCTTGCTCAGTCAATTTTGTGCTCTGATAGAATATTTTTTTATCATTTTTACGTTTTTTTTATTATTTTACGTATATTATTATTCAGTTATTTTTTGTTAAACTTTATATCTTTATTTTGTTAAAATTTTTATCTTTATTTTGTTAAAATTTTTATCTTAATTTTGTTAAAATTTTTGTTTTTCATAAATTGCTCAAAAGTTTTTTACTAGGGCATAATAAAATGTATAATCGTGATCTCTCTCTTGCTCTCGCTCTCTCCTAACGTCTCGGTTAGTATATCGTTTAATTTGCTAGCCACGAGTAAAGCCGACTCTTTATCTTCTCCGGTGACTTTTAATTACACATCGCGAACGACGATCAGCCTCTGATTAACGTTAATTGAGCTTTCCCGTACAGGATCCTGTCCGCGGAGAAGAGAGAGTAACGTTTCTCGAAAGCTCCCGTACGATCGTTCGGTTGAGTATTTATTTATACTGTCCGAATCAAAAGACTCGTGTGAAAATTAATTGACTGCGACTTTGCTTATCGTTTTCCCCTTCGAAGAAATTCCAAGTTTTATGGAACTCTAACGTTTTTGAATTAGCTAAGGACTCTCTCGATTTTTTTTTCTCTGTTTACGAGTTTACTTTCAGTGTTTTATGGTTTCCTTCATTTTTGTAGTTTTGTTTAAGAAAAATAAATTCGTTTTTTTTCAGATTTAAAAAAAGCACTTTTTTTTTCTTTAACTTCTTTTTAATTTAAAAAAACGTTAAAATATAGTAAAAAAATTTCCCCTTTTCAATATTTCCCAAAATTTTCCCTGTTTTTAAAAATTCATTCAAATTTTTCTCAATTACTTTGCAAGCAAAAAAATGAATTTTTGCTTTCTTCGTCTCTCGTTTCGTTGCTATTTGTTTGTTCAATTTATTTAATTTTACGAAAATGCCTCTTCGTGAAACGAATAGAATTAACGAGGGGGGAGGAATCCTAAGCAAACCTAAGCAAACCTAAACAAACCCAAACAAAAAAACGCAGATCCAACAAATCGGAACAAATTCAAACAAACGCAAACAAAAACCGAAACAAACCCAAACAAATCGAAATATACGGAAACGAACCCAAACAAACCGAAAAACCTGATCGAACCCAAACAAGCCGAAGTAAACTCAACCAAACCAAAATCTAAGCGAACCAAAACAACCCGAACCCAAACAAACCCAAACAAAAAAACACAGATCCAACGAATCGGAACAAATTCAAGCAAACCCAAACAAAAACCGAAACAAACCCAAACAACACGAAATATACCGAAACGAACCCAAACAAACCCAAAAAAACCTGAAAAAACAAAAAAGCCCAAAAAACCGAAAATAACGCGAAAAAAAACTCACATAGCTGATGCAATAGGTCGCGTCCGCGTCATCCATCCCGCCGATCCCAATCGATTTCGAAGTCGGTTGGTTTCCTCATTGCAAAAATGCCTGGTCCGCGAGGCACGCGAAGAACCACCGAAGCTCATCAACTTCCAGGTCGTTGTTTTCCAATCGCCACGATCCAACAGGACCGACGCGCAACTTCACGAAATGGCCGCCATTACACCGATGATACGCTCGTTCGCTTTTCTCAACTCGTAATTTCTCACTTTTTTTTTTCGTCATCCCGCGGACGAAGCGAAATTTATCGGCGGTGCCAAGCTTGGGCGAAAAATATCTGAAACGATAACGAGGTTATGTGTCGCTTGTTTGCACAAGAGATCGCGCAACGGTTCGCGACGAAAAGAAAAAAAAACGCAAACACAAAACCCACAAACACAGTCAAGAAACGCGAAAAGTACGTTAAACAAAGATGGCGGCGAAATCGCGATCATCTTAGACAATGGACTTATGACAAAAGGAACAAACTCGTTGCACGCTTTCTAAGCAGCTTAATTACGATTTATTATGTCGACGCGCGCAACGCCAAGATCGACCGAGGGAGATTACTCTTCAACACGAATCTTTCCTCCCATGGTCCGATTTTTATTTATTTTTTCTCTTCTCGACTGACCTTGTTCTCGAGACACGCACGTTGAAAAACATTTTTTCTCTATCCCGGACTCACCGCGTCCTGTCGCGGATTACGCGCGTGCGCGGTAGAGAGAAAAAAAAACACTCGCGAGAAGCGCCACGCGCGGCGGAAATGGATAATACCCTGCGGATGTTACGTCACTAAGACCGACCGGAAGTCGACCCGAGTACAGCTTTATCCTTTGTCTTTTTATGTATGGGAAACGAATGAAATTCGGATACGCTTGTTTGCTGAATGTATACACCTTTTTTTTTCTTCTTTTAATTAAAGCCGTTTGTATAATGGAATGAATTTGCAATTTAAGCAAGATTTTGAATAAACGTGAATTATCAATTTATTTATTATAAAAAAAATTAATTTAGTTAGTGTAATTTAATTTACCCAATTATTATACAATTATACAGATATTATATTTTAATAAAGAAAAATCATTTTCGAGCCTATCGTGGATCAAAAATTATAAAAAATAAAATTATGTAATTTTTTTTAAATAGCCAATTTCTAACCAAGCCTTTTTCTATTTCGAAATACTTTTTAGGTTAGAATCGATTTACAACCCAAACAATATCAGAAATACGTTTGTTTTTTTTTTCATATAAAAAAACAATAACATAGAAAAAAAAAAGACGGACTCGTAACGATCACTTCCGTGTGACCCACGAGCCGTGAACTCACCCACATCGAGATCCAGAGTCCCGATGTCGGTTCCACGTTTCATTATTCATCGGTCTATTCTATTTTTCTTTTTTACCCAATCCTTCACTTCACAGCGTGAAACCACGGAGACTCGCTCCCATTGTTACTCACCTTCTCTTGTTTGTTTTCGCAGGGACATTGTTCAGCGAGACCGCGACCGGCGAAGCTTGACGCCCAAAATCAGTGGGCTGAATAAGTAAGTGTACGCAAACCCGCGACGAATAAACGAACTATTTTACACACAAACCGTATATCTATGTATACGTGGGTTGACAATGACAAAATGGCCGCCTTTTGGCTTCAACGGCTTCTCGAAACAATTTCACCACCATTTTGTTTAATTATTAAATATTAATAGATTATTAAATATCAATATCTTCGATGAATTGAAAAAATCGCTTTTTTTGGATTGGTCAAAGTTTTTTTCGATTTAAATATCATAAATCACGAAAAAATTCTCGACAACGAAACGACCGTAAAGTATTACATAATCGCACTAACCAATCGCGTCGTCGAAAATCTCTAAACAAACATGGCCGACTCGTCGTATCATTGTTTCTCGCAAACCAGCCAGCGAAACGTGCCGCAAAGTACGATCTTTACAAATTCGCGTGACAAAACAATTAACCTCAAAAAAGTATAAACCGACAGCAGAATCGAGTTTATTTCGTCTCTCGTGCGATCTCGCGAATCATTCGTGCGCCGAAATTGCAAAAATCACTCACCCGAGAATTCACATTTGGACCTGCGGCGTAATTCAGCGACGAGCTGTCGTTCAGTTGTCGTTGAAATCGCGAGCTCGACGCGTGTGCTAAAACCCATTTCGTGTCGACGCGCGTGAAAAAATTGAAAACAGTGAATTCTGAAGATAAATCTGAAATTCTTCGGAAAACGCAATACTTGAACCCAAACAACCACAGGAACGCACCCATCGGCGAAAACTGACGAGAATAAGAAAAAAAAATGACGCATAACCTCTGCCGGGTCACGTGACCGCGGAGGCGCCGCGGCCGCACTAAAACCTGCCTGCGATCGTTAGATGGCGTTAGTGACGCGAAAAAGCGTTCCAGAGTCGACACTCCGCGAAAAGCGTTCGGAATTACGCGTTGAAAATTAATTGGAAGTTCGTTTTAATTCTTAAACAAAATGGCGCCGAGCAAACGCAGAGTTTCCGCGTCAGCGGCAATTTTGATCGACTCGAAGGACGATCCGGGGTAAAGTTATCTCTTATTTCGCTCAATTTTCCGTCTTTGATGATGAAACTCGTTCAACCTAATCTTCTGGAAGCAAACATTGAGCTTCTGCGGCATGTTTCAAAATTGAAGGACACACGTTGTGTCCGTCAATGCACAGGCTCGCAGCTCGACACATTTAGAGCGAACAAACAAACGCTGTTAGCACTCGCACGAATCGACGAGTACTAAATTATAAAGATGGACATATTCGAAGCGTAATTGTCGAGAAAACCGAGCACGGGGCTTGTGCGCCACCTGTTTGAAAGTCGACGTTTTATAATCAACTAGTTCCGTTTCCTAGGGATTTTTTAGTTCGATCACTCGCCTACAGGTGGCGGTGATTATAAGTGAAATTACCGGTTATTTATTCTTTTTCCCTGAAAGGAGGTCATGATACAAATGACCTCTAGAATTATTGAAATGACCTCTAGAGTTATTAAAATGACCTCTGAAATTATTCAAATGACCTCTAGGCCGAATCCTTTACAGGAAAAGGTCGAATTTCCGGTCACTCTGTATACATACTTCGACAAATTTCTCACAGCCCAACTAGCACCGCCGGTGGCAAAATTCGGCACTAACGACTCTGAAGTTTCCCGTCTCTTTTTTTTGGCAGTTTGAAAGCAGTTCGCGTCGAAAATCGTTCGGAGTCGTAAAAAATAAACAATTTTTCTCTCGTTCAGTGAAGCTTACAGAAACGCCCTCCAAGCGTTCATCGATCGTCGTAGGAGCAATCCGAACGATTCTAACGGTTGCATAATCGCGACCAACAGTCCTGACAAGGAGAGACTCGATTTCTTCATAAAAACGAAAAACGAGAATGTCGAGAAGAAGAGGAGAAACGAAAAGCCCGATCAATTGGGATTGCCCGGTGTACCTCACGTACAGGCCTCGGACATTTTCGAGATCGGATGGATCGCCGGTACCGAGGATCGTTACATGGAACTCATGTTCGCAGAGTGGCAGAGTACCAGAGTCGCCCTCAGAAGACACACTCATCCCGATTGTCGCGACGCCGTTAAAGCGGATCTCGAAGTTTTGACGTTAGTTTTTTTTCAATTATCCGCCATCTTTGATTTCCTTCTTCGTTCACATTTATATTTCAAAGTCGCAACGGACTTTTTTTGATTCGTAAAAAAATATATTAAATATCGTTTCAACTAAATAATGCATGAACTAAATAATAAATGAAAAAAAAAAAATTAACGAAACAACGAAATTCGGAAAACAATGAAGAAAAAGAAAAAAAATACGAAAAACGGAAAGAAATCAACAAAAAAAAAACGAAATTCGGAAAACAATGAAGAAAAAGAAAAAAAAAACGGAAAAAAAATGAAGAAACCGCGGAAAACTGAAACAAGCTTAAAAAAAAAGAAATAAAAAAACATAAGTAATCTTTGAACCCTTGCAACAAAGCTGCATTTCGAAAAATCCATTTTTTTTTCAAAAACGTATCCAAATTTCACAGCTTCAAATTGTTTACAACAATAACAGTAAGAATAGTAATAATAAACCGAAAATATTGACAATGACCTTATCAATAACCTCAATAACAATAACAACAACAATAATAATAATAACAACAATAAAAATAATAATAATCGCAAATAAATCAATAAAACGAATAATAAAAACAATACCGATGACAATAACAACAACAAACCCAAACAACAACAATAATGATAACAACAATGAAAATACAGATAATAATGAGTTTCTTTTCATGAATCGTGTAATTTTGAATAATTGCAGGGAAATTCGACATCCGAATATTTTATTGCTAATGGGAACGACGCAGACGGAGGATCACGGTCTCGTAGCGATATTCGAGCCGGTCGATTGCACGCTCTATAATTTCGTCCACGAGCAGGGCGAACGCGTTTCGGTGCAGGGCGTAGCAAGGTGCGCCGGAAATCTCGCGGCTGCTCTCAAGCACGCTCATATGCGAGGCTACGTACACGGGGCGATAAGCTCGCACTGCGTTTTCCTCGCTACGTGCGGTACGGTTAAACTCGGCGGGTGGGAACTCGCCGCGTCCCTCAACGCCGTAAGTTCATCGAGGGCGATTCCCGTGTCCCAAACTAATCCCGACTGACCCAAACAAACCCAAACAAACGTTGACTCGATTATGCCTTTTTTTTTCCCATTCGCGGTTTTCACCTTTCGATCGAAACGAAATGATATATAAATAACCTTAGATTATTACGTAACGCGATCATTACTTAACCCAAACAAACCCAAACATTGAAGTTTCATTGAATTAATCGAATTAATTTATTTGTTTTTTGTTTGGGTTTGTTTGGGTTGAGACATGGTATTTCAGTGTTATTTATGTTTGGGTTTGTTTGGGTTGAGAAATGATATTTCAGTGTTATTTATGTTTGGGTTTGTTTGGGTTGACATTTCATTACGTAAATCATATTAATTTATTTGTTCTTCGTTTAGGGTTGTTTGGGTTGAAAAATGATATTTCAGTTATTTATGTTTGGGTTTGTTTGGGTTGAAATTTCATTACGTAAATCATATTAATTTATTTGTTTTTTTGTTTGGGTTTGTTTGGGTTGAAATTTCATTACATAAATCAAATTCATTTATTTGTTTTTTTTTTCTGTTTGGGTTTGTTTGGGTTCAGAAATGACATATCAATCTTATTTATGTTTGGGTTTGTTTGGGTTTGTTTGGGTTGAATTCGATTCCAGCTGAAATTGGCAAAGAATCAGAAGTAAAATCAGATGACGAACGCCTCGCCGAAAGTTTCACGTCTTCTTCGGTCATTCGGGATTCAAGTTGCGTGTCTTCGACTCCCCCCCCCCCCCCCCCATCCCCCCTCCTTGCCCCTTTTCTGTCGGGTGAAGAAGTGTGACTTCCGGAGAAAGTCCGGACGAGCCGAGCCGACGAGGGTTACGCGATGACACGTGGCCGGCGTTGGCCAAGTGATTCGTGACCGATGGGGAAAGTGATCCCGGTTTTATTAGGAATTGAACCGTGATACGGGCAAACCTCTTTTCCTCGTAACGCTGCCGGAGGGTAATGCCAGAAAGCCCGATGAGTTCGCGTTTCGTTTCATTTTCGTTGAAACACGTTTCAACGGTTGATCGAACTTTGAAAGCAAAAAATGTGGCAAAGTTCGATGTTCATTGTGATATTGAGCTTCCGAGGATTCTATTGGGGAAGAGCGCGATCGGATCCGGTCGTTCACCGGAAATTACCTTTGTTTGGGTTTGTTGATGATTTCCGTTGGCGAATGATGAAATTCTAACCGGAATTGGACTAAAAATGGGCTAGGCTCTTGATGGAGCCATCATTGGATGAAAGACCAGTCGACTGACTAGTCTCTTCCGATGAATCAACTGGTTCGTCGATCGATACTTCGAATCACTGTTTTTTCATCCTCTCGATGTTTGGGTTTGTTTGGGTTACTTCCTGGTCCATTTTTTTCCTTCTCTCGATGTTTGGGTTCGTTTGGGTTACTTTCTGGTCCTTTTTTTTCCTTCTCTCGATGTTTGGGTTTCTTCGGATTACTTCCTGGTCCATTCTTTCCGTTCGTCCTCACCGTTCACAAAACTGCATGCGTATCGATATTTCATCGGCGATAGGCAACATCCGGTCGAGCAAAAAAAAAACGTTTTCTCAGTGGACGTTCGTTTTTCAAATTAATTGCTAAATTAACCGTGATTTTTTCGTTTCCAGGCAAAGACACCACGCGATTACGAGCAACGTCTGCGATACGAGATATTCAAGTGGCAAGCACCGGAAATCTTTAAGGGTCAAGAACCCTCGAGAGCCACCGATGTTTACGGCTTGGCGCTCCTCATGTGGGAAATGTGTACTAGTGAGTATCAGTAAACACTATCCGGGAAACTAAATTTAGAAAGTTGAGAAAAATAAAGAAAATTGAAATTGAAAATGAATAAATCAAAATTTCAATTAAATAGAAATAAATGAATATTTCAATAAAAAATAAATAAAAATTTCAACTAAATAGAAATAAATGAATATTTCAATAAAAAAATAAATAAATAAATTTTTAAATCTCAATAAAATGAAATTTAAAAACATCTCGTCTCAAATTCACCAATCCACAATTTACGTTCAACCAACCAAAAAATCTGACTTTTACGAAGCCTAAATCATAAAAAAACCCGAACGCGTATTGACCGCGTTTAAATATTGAAACAAAAAAAAAGGGAAGATTAATTATGGTTATTTTCGCAGTGAACGTCCCATGGAACGGGCTGAGCAAGCCGGAAGTGGAAGCGCAATACGTGCAGCGTGAACGCGGCGTCGTCACAGACATCTACAATTTTCCACCATTGTTGAACAACCTTCTCGACGCCGGACTGCAGTTGGACGTCTCCAAGAGGACGATAGACATGAGTAGGATGCGACGTTTTCTGCAGACTCTTGAGGTTAGTTCCGATAACATTGAAAAAAAATTACCTTGAAAATGACCTTGAAAATGACCTTCAAATGACCTTGAAGAAAATAACCTTGGAAACTGATCCCAACACGATCGCGAAAATGAACTCAAAAAGCCTTAAAAATAACCTTGAAAGTTGATCTTAACATGACCTTGAAAATGACCTTGAAAAGACCTTGGAAATGACCTTGAAAATAAAAAAAAAGGTTTTCTCTTTGGGAATAAAAAATCTAATACGAAAAATACGTTGATATCGAATGGCAGATCCAGTACGAGGACGCGGAGCCAATTTACGTCGAGCGATCGACGAACAACAACGCGACGACAACGAAATCGTCGAACGAGACGCCGGACTGTTATCAGGTTAGCGATTTTTCGTCGACGATGGGATGCCCGGGATCGGTCACCCCGAGGACACGCGCCGAGACGAATTTCCCCGAATCGCGAAAAAGCGGGCCGCGAGCTTTGAACCTGAATCTCACAGAGGAACCGGAAAGATCGGACGAGACGGACTTCCGGTCTTTCAGCCGTGACGAAACAACGCCTGCGTCGATAATCGAGCACGTTCTCAAAACGACGCGGGTTCAACGAACGAACGCGAAAAACGTAAACAAAATAAGTCCTGACGAGAAACTGTCAACCGGAAGTAAAGAAAAACACGAATTTCTCGGAGAATCGCAAATGTTTAAACAGGAAGTCGCTTCGACGAGGTTACTTCCGGTAAGCAGTATAGAGAACGATGAAGACTCCTGCTGCAACGATACTCGAATAGACATCGAGAAATTACGTCGTACTTTAGCCGACAAGAGAAAAGACTTTTTCTACGGTAACGAACAATCGAAAAAATCGATCGATGAGGAAAAACCGGAAATCGCGATAACTCGTATCATAACGGAAACCAGAAGCAAAGATTACGAGCCTCACAAACCTGCCAGTCACAAAACCAGCCTCGAACCCAAACAGCAAAGATCACCCTCGCAATTCAATTCTACATCGCCGAGAACCGCAACACACAAAAGCCAAAAATCACCGTACGCTTGTGTCCCGAGCGCGGTTAGAAACGCGGTCGTTCAACCGAAAATTCTCAATTCCGATTCCCGGAGTTTCTTCGAAACGTCGCTATGGCGAAAGGAAAAAATGATTTGTATCTCGAAGATGCGAAGGGACGATTCGCGAGACGGGACTCGTCGAGTCTCGGAACGTTCCGGCGAGGTCACCGAGGATGACCTTGGAAAAAAGGTTAAGGTCGTCGGGAACACTTTCAAGGTCAACAAGGACGAATCGATTCGCAGCGACGAAACTTACACTCTCGAATCCAACAGTCGAAACTCGAATTTCGAAAATTCCAAGGATAGCGAATCTTTGAGAGCTTTGAAAGACTCGCTTGATCGCGCGACCGAAATCGTTCTGGCTAACGCGAGCTACGATGACGCCACTTTGACAATCACCAAGAGTCAAGACGATTTCGATCCCAATACCAGTACTAGCGTTCACGAATCCATTTTCGAAGAAATCTATGACCTTGGTAACCCCGAGGAAGGAGAAATTCGCAGCATCGAAAGAAACGATGATCGAACAAACTTTTTTGCCGAAACCGGAAACGGCGATGAAGAATCGGTCGTTCGAAGAAGATCGACGATTCGCGACGAACACAAACGGAGCTCCCTCGAACCGGCCAGACTCTCAGGAATCGTTTGCGAATCCATCGCCGAAAGCCTCCACGAGAACGATCAGAGCAACGAGGAAAAAATTGACGATCGGACTGTTTCTCTCGATAAACGAGAAAAATACGAAAACTATCAACGTCCAGCTGTTTTCGAACTGAACAACGATGGAAATCGAGAAAACGATGAACAGGACACCAGCTACGCTCTGATGATCTTCGGAGACAAGAGTCGAGAGTGTCACTCTTGCAATCCGATAAATAACCTTCCCAGAAGACGATCGCTTCCTGCTGCACTTGGACAATTGAGGAATCTCAGCAATGTCTCTTTGGGAAAATTACCGATACGGAAAGGGGTAAACTCGAATAATTATCGTCGAAAAGTTGTTTGGGTTCGTTTGGGTTAAGGAACGGAGTAAGCTCGAACAACGAATGAAAAATTCGTTATTATTGTCCATCAATGATCAACTGATTATCATTCTCGTAGGAAACGATCCTGAAATTTTGCGAACCCAAACAAACCCAAACGATCCTAGAATTCGCCCATTTTTTTACGAATTCACCAAAAAATTGTTCCAAATTCCGGAAATGGTTTCAGGGCGTACCGGACAACACTGTGGAGGACATATACATAGACGACGAGTTCGGCGACAGTTTGAACGTCAACATGGTACTGTTGGACGGCGATGTGACAACGGACGACGAAGATTTTCTTCCCGATTTGGAACTCTCGGACTCCCAAGATTATCCCTAGAGTTTTCCTTACTAACGCGCCCAATCAAAAGATAAAAACGACTATCAAATTATTTATTTTCATTTTACGTTTGTGTTCGCTGTCGTGTGTTTTGATTTTTACGAAAAAGACCATCGAGACGAAGCGACGAAAAATTGTCGCGAACACGAGGATTTATAAAAGTGGTCGCTTCTAAAATAAGTTAAACAATTTCAATGTAGATTTTTACGTTCGAGGGAAAATCCACGATGGCCCGAAAAATCAAACTTATTTTTGATACATTTGAAGATTTTATGGAATATTCGCAAATCGAAGATATTTTTTCGATTAAAAATCGGGACGAACAGAAATTCGAGAAAATTTGGCTTTTGAGATCGAACGTGACGCAATAAAGTAAACGAAACAAAAATCTCGACACTAGCTATTAAAAATTGGGCAAACGCCGAGGATTTTTCGAAAAGAAAAAAAAACCACACAAAATAGTTTCAATATTACGTAACTTTTGTATTTTTACGAATTTACCTTTAAAAAAATCGAAATTCCAATACATACGAAAAATTTAAAAAAAAACTCAAAAAAAAAGCCAGAAACCTCAAAACCGTCCCGTTTCGTACAAAAAAGCTTTAAAAACGTCCAACCATGATGTCAAGTGTGCCGTTTTCTAAAAAAAAATTTGAACAAACCAAAAATTCATTTTGTGTGGAAACGAATCCAAAAGTTCAACCGTTTTTTACGCGATTCCAACGATGAACTTCAACTCGAACTTCATCGCTCTCAAGCTGCCTAAATATTTTCGTACCAAAAAAAAACCAGTCTCACCGTTGATTTTCGAAAAGCTCAGTCGATTTGAAAAATATAACAGTATTAGGGTGAAAAAAGAAAAGGTGAGCAACGAGTCGTTTGCAAAAAAAAAACGACGATTTATACGCAATGTGATAATTCAAGGAAAGAAGACAAATGCAACGTTTAGCTTTTACGTGGTGGCAAAAAATTCGTTTATGGTTCCTAATGTGTATACGTGTGAGTGGGAAAAATAGAAGTAGAAAAACGGAAGTTCTTCATTCCTTTTATTATAATAACCAATGTCTAGCTACGTAATCTATTCGTTTAAGGAAATAAATGCAATCAACGTGGAAGATAAATGTGCAGCCTTCCAAGCTTTAAAACGCCAAGAATATATATATATACATATATATGCGTTGTATTTCTTTCGTAATAAAAGAAGATAAAACTTTGACTTTTTTCGAATTTTTACTTTCCTTTTTCTTCGATTTTTTCGATTTTTTTCGATAATGAATTTTAGCTTGAAGAATCAGAAGAGCTACAATCAGCAAAGTCTCTTTGGAGGTTCGTATTCGAATTCGCAAACGAGCAACAAAAAGTGAGCAAAAAGAACAAAAAATATTCACGGTCTAAGGGATCGAGGTCGATCGGAATAACGTTGATTGCGAGGTGTCGAGAACCTTATCATTTTGCACGCTTCTTTTTGTACTGATTTTAATAGAAAAAGAAAAAAAAAAGATCGGACTTAAAATACGTGAAAAAAGTAACACGAAGCAGCCGCTGATAATAGACTTGTGCCAACGTCCACTATCATCAATTCTCTCTTCATCTTCCCCATACGAGATCTTTGTTCGCACCGATGGATACGTGTTTCCAAAAAAAAAAGGATTTTAAAAAAAGTAACTTTAATTTTATTGACGACGGACTAGAGCGGATAGCCGAAGAATCAAATTGCCAGACCGAAAACCGATACGATGCAGTACATCGTTTTGTTCTCCCAACGGACCGTGCAACTTCCATCCGTAGCGTTGTCCCAGAAGCAAGAACTGGCGGTGTGCAAGCCCGCACCGTTTTTCTGCATTATAGTACAAGTGACTGGAAACAAACCCGAACGAACGTCCAATCAAGTACACGCCAATATCGTTGAATTCAACTTCAATTATTATTGAAATAACCCTTTCAGGCCGGAAGAAAAAAATCTTGCGTAGCTTGTTTTCGATATTTTCGATCCTAGAAAAATAATGAAAAAAATCTCGCCCCCTCCCGGGAAAGTTCACGCTATACTAAACACATTACCGTGCGGTACGAACCGCGTCTCGTAAAGTTGATCAAGCGCGAAAATATTTTTGTAAAAGTTGAACGCACGCAAATATTATTATAATTTATTATTATAATGAATATTTGTACAGCTAAACTTCTATGACGATTTTAGCCTTACCAATATCGATTTTGTGAAACGAAACGTAACTATCAAACCCAAACAAACCCAAAAGATGTTAGACGTAATTTAAACTTCCGAATCCCTAATTTTATCAACATTTTACACAAAGGATAATTCGGTAATAATTTCTTTGAAAAAATTTTGTATTCAGAAAATTTAGCGTAAGTTTGTCTGTTATAAAATTTAAAAATTCATTATTGAAAAAAACGATATTGAAAAAAAGTCCCAGCGACGAGCCTAAAATTAATTTTTATCCGGACGAGGAAATTTTGATAAGAACGAAAAGAGAATTTGACCAACCTATGTATTTGTAGGGTTTCTGCAATTTGGTCAAATTTCCTAAACACGCTTCGACGACGTGCGAAGTCCACTGATTGACTTTGTTGTGTTGATAAGCGTCTCCGCCGATGGAGACCTCGATGGCCTCTTTGATAATTTTGCTGACGTCATCCACGACGAATTGGGTCTGAAAGAACAAGAATTGAAAACCAAAAGGAAAAAAACAAGAAATTGTAGTGTGCAAAGATTATTCGACTTCTGAGAGACGTCAGTGTCAAAAAATTTCCTAACCTCTTCTTGCATGTCCTCCATTGCGACCGACGCCGTGATTTCGCGACTGAGAAATTTCCGATTGAATTTTCAATTTTTTCAATAAATATGGAAAGAGCTGAAGAAACCTGAAGAACTTCCGGGGCGAGGTCGGCGAAGTCGACAGTTGAAGTTCGTCGGGTACGATGACGTTTCTTGATGGCTGATGGATCGTTGATGATTAAACGAAATGTTTTTTTTTTTATTCAATTAAAAAAAATCGCGTGGGTCGGGAGAGAATTTGGAAATTTTATTGAAAAAACAATCGGTTTTGCGTTCTCGTTCGGTAATTCGTTGATGAATGTCACAATCGCTCGAAATACATCGCGCATTCACATTATTGCGGTCTCGCCATCGAACGACCGGAGAAGAGCGCCATCTGTAAACAGAATACATTAATACTTATTTACGTTGGTTTAATATACTTTAATACCTATATTTGGGTTGTTTGGGTTTGGGTTTGGTTAATAAATAAAGGTATTAATACATTAACACCTTTATTTATCAACATTAACACCTTCATTTATTAACATTAATACTTACGTATTAATATTGATAACTAAAGGTGTAAATAATCCTTAAACTTTTTAATTCTTAATTATTGTTCTTAATTGTCATTAAACTTTTAAATAAAACTTAAACAATTGAGTAAATAATAATAAAATGTAAATATTCATGTCGGAAACAGCGCCACCTCGTGATACGTGTTAAAACCGGAAGAAGCGACGAGTATCCCTGAGGATACGCGAGTGCACACCGCCCAGTAGTAATAATAATAATAAAAATAATAACAATCAAGATAAATAATGATCGGCGACGAAACAATTGCGATTGTTAATACTGATTGAAACGAGATTGAATGGCCGGTAAATCGTCGTTGGTGCCGCGATAAAAAAAAAGCAAAAAGAGTAGTGACTCGTGTTCACTCGTATCAGATTTTCGATACTGTTATCTTCTTCGATCGGGCAAAGTGCCGCTTTTACAGATTTTCCGGATTTATCAAAATTCGAAAACTTTTTTACTTCCTGTATTTTGGGATGAAGATCGTCCGTTCAATCGCATACGTTTTTCGTCCTCCGAGAGATAAACGATTATGATCAGCTGAACTGATAAGGTTAACTTTGATAGAATTAATTCGAAGCATCATTTATCCGAGTTTTCATCGATATGGACGTCGAGAAAATAGTCATGGCTGCGGGGGTCGGTTTTGCTTTGGGAATCGGAGCTTTCGTCCTTTGGGGACCATCTCCTAAGCCTCGAAGAAGAGGTGAAAATTTCTATCTCTGATAGAGACCCCTTTGATAACAAAACCACGTTGAACGACTGTATTGACGGAATAACGTTTTTTCAGGTCAAGTCGCCGGAATCACTAACCTCGGACACACCTGTTTTCTCAATTCTCTTCTACAGGCGCTCGCCGCAGTACCGACTTTCAAAAGCTGGTTGGACGAAAGACGAGCCAGTCGAGCAGCTACGTCTTTTACCAATAATCTCGCCGTTATCATTGATAGTAAGTCAAGGTTTTCCAATCATTACACAGCTAAAAAAACATATTATTTCCACAGCAAAAAATATATTCCAATTTTCGTAATTAAAATCGAAATAATCGGCAAATAAGTACCAAAAAGACTAAACGATCGTCAACCTCTGTAATTTTCTTCCTAAATTAAAGATATTCCAATTTTTCATCGATGATCAATATTCTTTCCTTTTTTCGAGTATAACGCAATTCTCGTTCTTTCATATAGTCCCTATTGTATTCCCTGATAAGTTTGCACTATTTCGATGTTCCGGAACCAGCCGGAATATGAGTTCCGATATTTGGGTTATTCCAGAGATCAACGGATTCGACGAGGAGCTTTGGGGCGACGTCGCCCCGATAGAGGTGATAACGTCACTTGGATCTTTGTGGCGTTTCGGTCCTGGACATCAAGACGCTCACGAGCTATTTCACGTGATTTTGAGCGCTTTGCAATCAGAAATTCAGAACCCGATGAACAGGGTGGGTCAACGCCCAAATCAGATCTTCATCGTTTCCGCTTCCGCGGAACTTTCTCATCGTTTCATTCGACCGTAATATTGCAGAGAGGTTGCCTATCGGATGCTCTTTTACCAGTTGGCGGTTCCGTCAGTCCGAGCGGCTCGGAAGCTTCCGCCGTCGATTATCTCGGACTTCGTAGCGTCTCTTGCAACGACATTGCGGAGATTCAGGAGGAAACTTCCCGCAGCGCTGTTTTGACATCGAAACGTCTCGAGATGGCGAAGGACTCGATGAACGCCTCGACCAGGTCGATATCCAACGGTCATGGACCGAACAAACCCGGCGTGATTATAGCTCGATCGGCTGAAACTATATCCAAGGGGAACGACAAAGAAAATGGCGATAACTCTTTCAAGCCTTGGAGCTCTTTGTGCACGATAGCTCAATCTTGCATTTCCGTTATCGCCAATGAGACTCATCCGTTCTCCGGACTACTTACGAGCCAGTTACGATGCACCAATTGCAAGTGGAAGGTAAACTATTTCTATGATACTTTTAAACGATACAAACGATTTTTTTTATTCTACGATCATAAAAAATGTTCTGCGATAAAAAAATGTACAATGTAGAAGTCGTTATTTTTGTCAGTAGACAAAATTCACCAGGCATGGATCTTCAACTTTAATAAGAAATGAAAAATCAGAAATAATTCGAAATAAAAATTCGTACAATAATAAGAAATTCTTAACTTTTCAGATACAGATAAAAAATTGCCGAAAATTTGAAAACTCCAAAAAGATCGAAACCGAAATTTCGAGTTGTATTCAAAACCGTAAATTGTCCAATCGTGAGAGTTTCTTTGTTTGGATTGTCCTTAATTGTCCTTAATATTAATTGGAAGATTTAAAAAAAGTTTGGATCCGTAAAGAAAAATCATTTTTCCAGTCGCCCGTTCGTTACGACAAGCTCGAGAGCGTGTCCCTGCCGTTGCCACCGGCGGGTGGTGCGCTCACCTGGAATCGTCACACCCTGACCGAATTACTGTCGCGCCTCGTCACCAGCGAAGTCATTCACAACGTGCAGTGCGACGGTTGCTCGTCTCGTTGCGCGGCCGTCAAAACGTTGACTCTCGGCAAATTGCCCCGTTGCCTCTGCCTCCATATACCTCGCACGACTTGGAGCGACTCCGGCGTTCCGATAAAACGGGACGATCCCGTTATATTTTCGGAAATTTTGGTCCTCGATCCGTTCACGTTTGCCGAAACGACCAAACGCAACAATCAGGTGAGTGCGCCACAACGCGTTGAAAAAAAAAACGTCAATTCTTTACGAAATATTCTACAAATTATTTATTTTTATTATTTCAGATAATTTAATTCGATTAAATTTAATTCAATGAAATTTGGCAAATTATTTATTATTCCATTAATTATGTGAAATTCAATTATTTCTTGACAATTTAATAAATCTGTTGGAGTTAAAATCGGTAATAAATTTGTAAAAATTATTTTTTTTTTCGAAATAATCAGCAAAGCGCCATGCTAGCTTCGACGTTGGAAAACGCGACGGGGGAAAAAACGGGCGTCGGTCGACACAGATACAGGCTGGACGCGGTCGTCGAACATCGGGGCCCAGTCGACGCTGGACACTTCGTTGCCTACAGACGAGGGAATCGGGAGGGTCAATGGATCTACGCTTCGGACACTACGATCGAGCGAACGACTTTGACCAACGTACTCTGCGCCAGTCCTTACTTGCTCTTTTACGAGCGCATAAACGAGGCGTCTGGCTAAATTCGTTAATTTAAACGCGGAGCGACTGATATCGCGACTCTCATATCATTTGACACGAAACTCGACGAGTTTCGACGTTTTTCATTTTGAAGATTGGCTGACGTTGCCCAATGAAGACTTGAGACGAGTTCGACTTTGAGAAAGTCAAAAAAAAAAAAATCGAGAGAAATAGGGAGCGGGAGATTTATGAGTTTACTCATTATCGATTAGAATGAGTAGAATCCCCGTAGGTGAGCTGGCTCGTTCCAGCCGGTCGAAGAAAAAAATCCCGATACCGGAAGTGCTCTTTTATGATGATCCGACAGACATTAGCCTGACCGGAAGTTGGCTTTGTCGAACTAGCTCACTTCCGGTTCGAAGCCAAAAAGTCATCATGTTTTTTTTACCGTCGTCGCTTAAACCCCCGGGAATATCACAATCGTGTTCTAATCTACGATGGAACGAAACATCGTCGTTTCGTGATTTTTTCGATTGGATCGAAAAAGTTGAAAAAAAAACGAGCCACTTCCGGACGACATCGCAAACCGCTAGAAATCTTGCCGATATTACGGCTGCCCGATAGCTCGATCGAAACAGTTGCACTTTTTTTTCCATAGTCGATACTCGAAAAAAAAAAAACGAAATATTAGTCCGTACATATTCGTCGGAGTTTCCGACCGAGTCAAGCTTGTAACCTAGTTCCGCATATACGGAAGGTATAACCTTAGGAAAGACCTCCGACGAACTACCCCGATCCGTCGTTTTCGACTTGACTGAACGAGATCGCACCCAGGCGTCTCGAAAGTGCGCAACAATGACGGACTAGCCGATTTTGTGACATGGAATATCAAACCCAAATTTCAATCGACAAAAAAACTCAAAATTCCAAATTTTTATATTCCAAACCTACTAACTTCGTAAAACTTTTGCTGGCATACGTTTTACGAAATTTGTAGTTCCGAAATATAAAAATTCCGAATTTTGAGTTTTCCGGTCAATCGAAATTCGGGTTTCCTAACCTTACTCAGATTTTGTTACGATAACCTTTACCAACGAACGTGCCAAACCCGTCGTGCCCTTTGACGAGATCCGGTGTAGTTATCGTCCAAAGGGAGGATGCTTATTTCTGGCTGTGTTAAAATAAATTTCTTTTCACCGCGCACGAGTTCAAATATTTCATACGCAATTTTTCAGTTTGGGTTTGTTTGGGTTTACATTTTTTTCGTACGCTATTTTTATTCTTCCCCCTTAATTCGCCCGTTTTTCATCCTTTCGATTCTAATCCTCCGGCTTCTCCGGCGGTGGCCCGCACGGCTGCAACATTTTCTCCATTATGTTGAATCTGACCCTCGCCTTGGATTCGTTCTCCGCTATCGCAAAAGCATTCAACAAATCGTGATGTCCCATGTATGAGCTGCACGAATCCCTGTGCTGATTTACCATCCATTCGAATTTTGTCGTATCCGCGTGACCCGTGCCTATATACTTGGACTGTAGATGTTCCAACTGGCTATGAATGTTGTAACGTTCACCCATCCTGCGAACGATCACGAGTTGCCATTTTGCTTTTTTTTTTAATTTTTTCTACTTTGGACTTCGACGAAACCTAATACGTGTTCATGTGTTTCTTAAGATTCTAGAAACATCGATTACGAATACTAAGACTGGAGAAAGTTATTAACAAATTGGTTGAATAATTTTTCTTAACCTAGTTAAAGAGATTGATCGGTTAATAACTTATTGTGTAACGATCTTTTAAATGTTTGGGTTTTGTACGTGTTTACCACGAACATAACCTTCAAATCGCTTAATACACTCTGGGATAAGCAATATTTTCTATTTTTTCTACTTCCCTTCTTTTTACCCCGCTAGTATTATATAAATAAATAAATATAATTAAACAAATACGGATAAATGCATGTTTCGAAATGTAGTCGAAAAGTACGAGGAATTATTGAATCGAGAGACAAATTAATTAAAGTATATTTACGTGTGAAATCAATTACCTGTTTGTTATTTACTGTACGACTCCGAGATTACGATACAAATATCAATTGCGTTGAGTATCTTGTTTTTTGAGGATGTGCTTATAACGGAGACAAATTTGTTGTTATTCTGACGCCATTGCACCTAAAGGCGAAGGTACGCGAATGTCGCCTTCATGGGAACTTGGCGCCGACATAGCTTCACCAATCGCCGTTCCTATTCACTCTCAGCACAAGAAAAAACATTGGGATCACAACCGAAGACGTTTCGACAGTGTTCTCGTGTATCTATAGACGCTTCGGCGAAACATTTTCCCCTCGAACTTATTTCGAAAGTCGAATCGGAGAGCATGCAAATTATTCGTACGAAGGATTCATCAGTTCTCTTATTTCGATGGTCAATCAAGCATTAAAATCGATATCGTATTTCCCATCGATGTATCTCGAAAACTAATCCTAACCTCATATCCCCAATATTTTCCTCGAGTTTACTCATCGATCGGTTGAAAAGAAATCCAGTCCAGGATGCCGCATTTCATCAGCGGCCGTTTTCGCGACGATTCCGTGAGTACCGATTTGAGGTTATATCTTCCGATCGCGATCTATTAAAAACCGTATCTTTCCTTTCTCAGATCAACTCGATGTCCGATGTTTCCTCGGATTTCGAGAGTCTCCGAGTTTCCGCTTTGCGAAAAGCGACCCGGATTTCCAGGGATGTGAACAAAGTGACGATAGGTCCCGCGAGTATTGGTTACGAGGAGGACTCGCCGTCGACCGAGAATCTGGAAAATGAAAAAAATACATGCAACCTAACCTCTACTCGGAAAGATACCAACGACAATTCCGAGAACAAAAGAGCAGACATGACTCGTCACGGAAGTGTTACTTTTTCCGTCAAAAAAATCTTACTGGAAAACGAGATGCAAAGGCGTGAGGATGTCCGCCGGGTGATCGAACAGAAACGCCGCCACATGGAAAAAACCACGCAAGATTTGCAACGGGATATGGCTATGATGCGTTTGATATTGGCGATGCAGCGAGAAGCCGAAGAAGCTCAAGAGCTGGAACGTCTGGAAGCCGAGGAAGAACTCTTGGCCCAGCAGAACGAACTACGCAGGAAACACGAGCAGCAGCTTCAAGCGCAAAGAATGAGAGAAAGAAAGGAGAAACTCGAGCGAGAAACGGAAGAACACCGGAAATGCCAAGAACGCGAAGAAATCATCGCTCGTATAGGACCGTTGAGAACGAGCTTCAGAGAAAAGTGGCGCGATATCAGCGGCCTCTCCAAAGCATGCAAAGATCGGAACTCGGCCGCTGTCGTTTTGGCTCCACTCGCCGCAAGGCTCAACGAACTTAGCGGACAGATGGAAGCTATCAATGAGAGAACGAGGGTGAGAATTAATATTTTCATTATTACAAGGAACTTGGGGATATCGAATTTTTCAATCGATCTATTACTTACCAAGATATATAAATTTTTTAGTCAAAAATTCGAATTCCTCGCGAAACAGATTTTTTTCGAATTTGATTTATCTTCGGGCTTTGCTTCATTCGTGCCTTTTTTCTTCACAGTCCGGTGAAATAACGACTGCGGATCTGAACATGGCGGAGAGCATAGTGCGACAAAGCGAAGAAGTTTCAGAAGTCTGCAAAGCAGAGATCGGTGAGTGAACGATTGGAATTTTCACTTCCACAATCCATCAAGTCATTTTGATGATAGAGTAGGTCGAAAGCAACCGTTTCGATCCGTCGCTGTATTTTTTTCAGCGCGAATCGACGCCCTCTACGAGGAAGAGATATCGAGACGCGAGGAGGCGATGAGACGGGCCGAAGCTGAGGCGCGGGCTGAGCAAGAAGCGCATGCTTCGTGCGATCAAGTACCGCAGCGAGCGGTTGAAGAACGAGCGATCCAGGAATCAGGAAGTTGTCCGGAAGAGCCACAGAATACAGGAAGCGCCGAGGTTCGACCTGCCACCGATCCGTCTTCGCCTCAGATTTCCCACGATGAAAACATCGAAAAGAGAGAAACTGATTCCTCGTCGATCGCAACGACTGCAGGTGATAATCATTGCATCGATCGAACTCCAGACAAAGCCTGTTTTCAATTATTCTTCTGACGGTCCAGCGATTCGATCGTGACTTTAACTTTCTCGTGGCAAATCCTTCCCTTTCGTTCGCAGAAGGAACCGACCCTGCGAGCTCGAACTACGAAGCGCTTCGTAGTTACATGAAGATTCATGTATTCCTGACGAATTACGCAGCCACGTATCGAGACCTCGCGCAAGCGGCGACTCTGAAAAAGTTTCGTTTCGAGTGCCAAAAAGCGATAAATATGCCGGTTAACGCGATTTCCGGTTTGAACGGTTCTCATCTCAAGGAAAAGTACGAAACGCTCAAAGCGTTACTGTTGGGAAAGTCGGCGCTGAATGTCACGCAACATCCCCAAGGAGTGGCATTCTGCAAGGACGTTCTCGCGAAGAAGATCGTGGTG
Organism: Ophioninae sp. B BG-2022a; assembly: GCA_030522765.1. NCBI lineage: Eukaryota > Metazoa > Arthropoda > Insecta > Hymenoptera > Ichneumonidae > Ophioninae sp. B BG-2022a. The sequence continues at coordinate 27,451 of JAPYZJ010001218.1, read as the reverse complement.
AGTTCAGAGGTCATCTTATCGATTCACGAGTCGAAAGTGTTGAATCTGTTTAATTAATTAATCGTCATCAGAGCCAAGGCGAAACTCTGATATCGAGCAAACCGGAAATGGCATTTCCCGTGGCCGCTCTCGCAGTCGCGCTTTGGATCGATTTTCCGGATTTCGGTGAACTCCTATTGGCCCACTTCCGTCGCACCTGCCCGTACATAATTCCGGTTTTCCTGCCGCGTCTTCAAGGACAAACGATCGAGGAGTACTATCGATCTGTAGGCTATAAATACTCCGAAGATGGCGTGGTTGAAAAAAAGGACAAATATCTGACGAGGATGTCAGGCTTGATGAGACTCTACGCATCGATAATCGTTACCGTTCCGAAATCGGGATCGAAAAGTCCTCATCCTCACGGAATTGCAAATGCTTGGCGATGGTTGGCTACCACCTTAAACGCTGGTCAGTTAATCAAGAATTTTTACCGGTAAAAATCGGCGGTAAAAATCGCAATAAAAAATCTCAATAATTGTCCATTCGCAGAACCGAGCACCGATCTCTTGGACGTTTGCGTCACGGCGATCCTCGACATGCTCGAAGTCGCCGGGAACTCCCTGTGGCAGACTTATCCTCGTCAATTCCCAAAAATGCTGCTCGCACTTGCGAAGCAATATTACCCGCGGATGCAAGCCGAGGCTGGAGCGGGCGGGGGACCGATGGCGCGACTGGAACAGTTCCTGGTGAATTGCCTGGAAAAACAAGGGATACCATCTCCCAAAGGACAACTTCCACCCAATTTTTGGTGAATCGCGAAAAAAAAAAAACGTTAACCACGCTCTCACCGCTAAAACAATAATCATGTACATGAACGCGCGACAAGACACCTTTGATTATCAACTTTTATTGACTACAAGTTTTGAAAAAATGGAAGCGTCAAAATTCGATTTTCGGATCGATTGAGATACGGAATAATCGACGTTGAAAAAAAAGAATTTTTCGAGCTAGGATCAGTAGTAAGGTCCACCCGTAACGACCGACTTGACTTCCTCAAGGCTGTAACGATCCTCGCTGTACTCGGCAAAACCCATGACTCCGTACGATCGCAGTTTTTCCATCTGGACTTCGTCACTCGTAACGCCCAACAGAACTTCCTTGATCCTGTCGCGATCCGTTGCTGTCGATTAAAGGAATTTATCGATTATTGCGAAAAGACGAAATTCGATTACATCGAAATTTTCAACCCGTACAAATATCCGGGTAAATATTCTCACTCGAAACGTTCAAAGCGGAAACTCGTTCGAATAATGATAATAATGCCAAGTTAGTAACAAATAGATAAAATCGATTTTACCGGATAATGTAATTGTACAATAGACGGTAAAACAAAAGCCACGTTTCTTGGACAAAGGGATTTCGATTTTTCTGATGACAGTGATTCTGTACAATTTTTCACCTTTTTTTTTGAAAATTTCGTGCAAATTGCTACTATCACGATTTTTTTTTAATACTCCGGTCTAGAAAAATCGAGCATTGATTCCCAAGTGTCCAAACTATTTGACGATCACTTTTATAAGTAATATTTCGTAATAAAACAGAAACAAGATTTTTTTTTACATTCGTAAGTATTTAAGAAAATTATGTATGTAATTTCGCTGACGCAAAAAATAGCTTGAAATGCATTGGAAAAAATAAAAATTGTATGTACGCAAATATTTATTTCGAAAGATAAAAATCATGATGACAAAAATTTGGAAAATCCTAACGATCTCCAAGAAATTATTATTTCATTAGATCATTTTTTCCTAACTTTTGTTATCGTCATTATAATTCGAAAAAAAAAATATTCATGTCTCCAATGTCTGAAATAATTCGTTTTTCCACATCTCGGAATAATGAAACTCTGATACGGAATAAAATTAAACTTTTTTTTTCCGTCGGGCGTGTACCTTGGAAGTTCTTGTTGAACATCAAGCGATACGGTGGCAGAGGTCCAAGGCTTTCGAGAACGTAGAGAGATTGAATGCCCGGTACCTGGTGGGGATAATTCCTGTAACAATTAATAACCGGAGACTCGAGGACTCCGACCTCCGCTTGTTTTCCCGCGACCATCTGAAGCGCCGCGAGCTGCGAGCCAGAATCTTTAAAAAAAAAAAAACTAAAATTATTCGATCATGTATTTGTAAATTGGGCGCGATTGATCGCGCAGCCAACCGTGCGTTATTGTGATTCGATTGGAATGTTATTATTACACTTTTCATATGTAAGCTTATCGTCGAATGAATGTCCGATTACAAATATGTCTTTATTCAACCCAAACGAACCCAAACAATTTCTCCCTGCTTTTTGGATTTTGGACTCTCGAAATCAATATTTTGGGACTTTGAAAAAATTTCAACATTATTTTGGGACTTTGACAAAATTTCATCAATATTTTGGGTCTTCGAAAAAAAAGTGACAATCCTAAAAACTAGGTATCCTAGGGAAATCGAATGGGTGTCAAGCGTACCGAGAGTGTTGCCGAAGAAGGAATATCCCTCGCCTTTAGCACGCAAATGACTGAAGACTAGGCCAGCAGCACCGAGCGTCTTTTTTCTGTCCGGGACGGCGCACCTGTATCCGCGCAAATCGAGCATTTTCTGGAATTCAAAAAACAATTTTAAAAATCATTAAAATCTCTCCTTATAAGAAGTAACATTAAGGGGGTTCTGAAATAGCAGCGGCATTTTAGTAATTCACTAGAAAATTTGTCACTAAGATCGGAACGATACGATTATGAAATAATCCCTAGGGATTTATCGCAATAAAGCTGCTTTCCGTCGCCCATCAAGGATCACGAAATAAGGCGGAAATAGGAGATCGAAACCTCGACATTTTTCACGCAGTCCTCGGCGACGACGACGTCAACGTAAACCCCAGGATTCTTGTCCTTGTTGAGACGGTGCTCGAAGACAAAGCTCACGGGAAGAAGAGAGCCTTTCTCCCAATTTTCGCTGCTCGGCAAAAAAGCTGAAATCGTAACCAGCTAATTAAATATATTGAATAATGAATTGATCAAACGTTATAATTACGTTACGAATCGCACAACTTCATTAATTAAGCAATTATATTAATTAGCAATTAGCACATAATTACATTAAATAGTGAATTAATTAATTAAATTAAATCAATTTAATTTTTGTAATTTGACTTAATTACATAATTAAACGTAAATTAATGTGTCAATTGGATTAATTATTTACTCAAATTAAATGGTCGGCGTTATAAATTTAATAAAATAATCCAATTGATTACAGGACTATTCCGATTAATTTAATCGGACATAATGCAATCAATTTAATCAGTGGAATATTTTCGCGATAAATCGAGCCAAGTTTATCATACTTCGAACAATTCATGTCTATATCGGTACAAATGGAACGAAAACTTTTCGCGGACCTATATCGACGATATCCGACGCGACGGGTCGATCGACCCGAGCTTCGTGAAGCAAAACGACGGCGCGTGCAGTCGCGACCTCTATCATCTCGGCGACAATTTCGAAGAGGCCTATCGGGAGAGAGGGCACGAGATGAGTCGAGAGAACGAGAGGTCGCTCGGTCATGGCGATGGGTCGCTCGGGTCTCGCTGTATTTATACGCGGCACGGCCACCTTCATCGGATGCGGTCTCTGGAAAAAAAACAAGCAACAGCGATTGATAAAGCACGCGACAACGTACAAACGACGACTGGAATAAGTAAAACCGGAAGTCGGCTAATCATTGGAATTGGCTCACTTCCGGTTTCCAAACACCTGACGCAAAAAGCAAATTTTTATTTCATGATAAAACTCTACTACGATCGATCGAAGCGATGTCCTGGTGGTGAAATTTGGAACCCGAATTTTTTACTCGTTTTTTTACTCCCACGGTACAACGCTTCTAGCGGACAGATGAGGAACTAAGTTTCCGTAGACCGATAACGCTCCGAAAACGTCGAACAATATCTGTACGTTTCGAACCTTTTTAATTTCATTTTTGGTGAAACTGACCGCCGGGAACTTTATTATCGACAATCATACAGTAATAGCTTATTTCCATAGTATGGAAATTACACCTTCTATCTCTAATTGAACGTTCATAATTTCTAACCTATTTTAATCTAATTTCATTTTCCACACACCTAGTTACTAGGAAACGAATGGTAATATTTATACTCGAGTCACTTTTCCCCATTCTGAGGTTCTCTCAATACTCTCCAATACTCTCAATACTCTATTTCTCAAAACTCACGTTCGACGACGTAATTCGCTGGATAACAGGAACCGGCCTGTTATCAGCGACCGCAACGACCGGGGGCGTCAGTTCCATAGGAACTTCTTTGACGATGTCCTTGTGAACGTCCTTGACGAAGCTTTTACCCGTGGGTTCGCTAGACCTCTTTGTCGGTTTCGCTTTGACGGGAGTACCGCGATCGTGATCGCTCTTTCCAGCCAAAACGTCATCAGCACTTTTTCTACTCTTATCCTGAGACATAGTTTCCGGTTTTGAGGATGTCGTCGGTTCGACATTTTTCCGAGTCGGGGAACAGCACAATCCCGGCTTTTCAGGACCGGTTGTACGCGCCTCCTTTTTCGCCTGATCAACGATTTTCGGCTTATCCGTTTTTTCGACTAAATTCGACATATCTCTCTGTATGAATTCCCCGTAGATTTTATACCGAAACAATAATCCCCAAGGTCATTTACTGTACACAGAAAACCAGAGAAATCACTAATTTTCGATTGTTGGCTCGCAGACAGTATTTGAACAAAATGGCCGACTAACGATCGGTAAACTCGTCCCGCGAACGCCACCCTCGATCTCGTCCGGTACAACTAACGATCTTTCGTCAATAACGTTATTTCTCTTAGGCCACGATAGCCGCTTCTTGTTTTGATGTTTTGGTCTCGTCCGAGACGGTTATCGCCATCCGACGCGCGCGTGACGACTGCGTGGGAAAAGAGAAAGAAAAAGGAAGAGAGAGGTATCAACAAACAAGCGTGAACGGCAGAGGAGGGGGTGGAGGGTGAAGTTCCATAAAAACGACGCGTGAAATATTGCTACGATGATAATTTATTTTCGAACGAAAAACAATTGCAAAAAAAGAAGTCCTCTTCGTACCGGAAGCCAGAGCTAAATCTGTATAAAAAATCGTTTCCGGTTGGTATTCGAAGCATCGCTCTCGAGACGTGACCAGCCGAGTTGCGACGATCGTTCGATGGTAAAAGAGAAAACGTTTTTACTTACCTCCACAGGATAATCCGAAAATTTTAGACCGACCGAGTTTCCGCCACTTTGCAATACTCGATGTTTTTTGCTCGAGTTGTACAAACGGACGAAAGTCCCACCGACCGGGATACGAAAGATCTCGATACGGCCGACGAAGACTTCGTCCGGACGTAAAACTCGCTAATGCTCGACGCCACCTGTCGGATTCCCGTGTACCTTCGGAAGCTCTAATAGAAAGAGAGAGACCGAGAGTACACTTGTTGAATCGAGGACACTCAACACATGATCCTTTACCGATGCACGAAACCTTGCGGTCGTTGGACGCGTTATTTCGCGAGATCGTTTTTCTCCCCCTCCCCTCCCTTTTCTCGTCATTCGCGGAAATTCCCGTTCTGTCCCGACTTGTGGCATGGAGGGGAAGGAAGAGGGGATCAGTTCTCGCGAGTTTCCGCGTTCCAGCCTGGAGGAACGCGACTCCTCTCTCCGACTGCTGGGCGCCTGCGTCATCAATAATAATAAGGCCCTTACGGCATAAAAAAAAACCGCTATTGGCTCACGATTTTTCCCGAAACGGGAAAGAACTCGGAGAGACAGCCAGCGCTCTCTTCAGCGAGACGTGATAAACGCGCAATCGAGGAACCCCGCCGGATACGCTCTTCCTTCGGACCGAGTGTTTTTCGCTGTGTATATGTGGTCAAAAATATATATACTCGGAATCGGAACGGGTGTCAGTACGCGTGTCCGTTCGTTTCGTCATTCCCTGGCACCTTCGGCATACGCATCATAGCGGCAATTCTTATTTGCGGCGATGAGCCGCGTGACGTCACAGGGTGACGATTTCAAGATGGCCGAAGACTTTCGTGAAACCCGGGTTTTCGAAAAATTGGGAATTATAGAGAAAATCAAAATGGAGAAAATACAACAAATTAAAAAAAATGTCGTCAAAACAAATAATGCGGTTGATAAAAACGCTTTTTAGGAGAATTTAAAAAACTATGAAATATATAATCCGCAATTAAAAAATCTCTGCGCCAAATCATTAAAAAAACACTCGAGCACGTCATTATTGTCACCCTGTACGCTCCCCTCCTCCCCATACCGCCACCGGGCCGGCACGTTGGCGAGTAGGAAACAGCGGGACTTTGTACTCTCGCGGTATCTCGGTGTCCTTTGCGAATGATCCGTAGAAACGATTCGCGACGCGAGATCACTGCGATGATCGCGATTCATTTGACCAACTCAAACATAACCTAATTCTATATATGGTTTTCCCGCTTCGTCCAAATAGAAATTCTTTCCATTTCTAAATCAACGTTTTCTATCTCTCTCTTCGTATGAGAGAAAAACTGATCAGAAAAAAACATTTCATAAATAAAGATAAATAATTAAAGTCAAATAATGAATTAATAAATCAATCAAACCAATTAATAACAGAGCAATGATAAATATAAAAAACTCTCTCTCTCTCTCTTGGCGATAAAACAGAAAATTTGGTAACCTAAAAACAGTGATAACGAACATTCCGTTCCGTTGGAAGTTTAAGCTGTTTATTAGGATTCGTGAAAAGTTTACTATCGAAAAGAAGAATAAGCGCTGTAGCGGCGAGTTCGACAAGTGTCCGGACACCGCGCCGCCACAGTAGCGTGAATATCCACGATAGATCTGTGAACGTTCTGACGATGTCGCGAAGTTTTCTTTTTTTTTGCCAAGATCTTTTTTATCCATCGAGTCACAGAATATTTGCACTACGAAGGTGTCGACACTTGTTCAATGCCCCCGTGACGAGTCCAACTTCACTCCTCCCCCCCTACTTTAATCGGAATACCGAATTTCTGTCACGTGATAGTTTGGCTGCGATCGGCGCTGCCGCTAGACACAGAAACACTTTTATTCATTAATTCTTTTATCGTACTCTAACCCAACGAAAAAAACAAACCCAAACAATCCAAATGTTTTCCATGATCAATTTCATTTTTAACCGAAACTTGGTCTCTCAACTCTCAAAATAAATAATTTTTTGTAAAAAAACGCCTTCGCACTTTTCTTCACTGAAAAAATAAAATCCATCTCTAAATGAAGCTGCTTTCGAAATAATTCAACAAAAATGATTTCTAAATAAATATTCCCTCCGCGGTACAAATTAAATTTTCTCTTGGTTTTTCCTCATTAAATTAAAAAAAAAACAACATTCGAAAACGGTTGAAAGATGCGCAACCCGATAGTAATAAACACGCGCGACAACCGTCACCGAACAACTGGCGGGCCGCCGTAGCGCCAGAGCCTCCGCGTCGCGGTTCGACTCGCGGGCGAGTGCGAAATGGTGGGAGCGAGAGAGAGAGAGAGATAGATAGAGAGAGCGCGTAACGAGGCTGAAGGAACGGTCGAGTGAGATCCGCGAGTCTCCCGATTCCCTTCTACGACGATAAAACCTCCTACTCTCAAAACATATATATATATATATATATGCAAAAACGTATTCACGCACGGTCATCGAGCACATTAACCGTTTCGTCGCTTCCGCATGATTTTTTTGCTCGCCGCGGGACCGCGACGTACACCGAGGGGTGCGCGATTCGCGTTCTGTCGTACTCGAGACGATTCGTCTCGCGAGTCGCGAACGATCGCGCGATGCATCTTCAAAATTGCGGCAAGTGTCAGGTACGCAGTGACTTCGATGTACGAATCGATGAATTTTCGACGCTTCAATAAAATATCTGTAGAAAACTTGAGACAAGCGTGTATATAGAATTAAGATGAATTTGTAGGTTAGGTATTGTCACGCGAGCGAGCAGCGACACCCGTCCATCAAAACGTTTCGTAGAAACGTCGCCAGGTGTCACTCGAGCTCGGTCATGGAGTGATCGTCTCGTTCGGGTCAAAAAAAGTTTTTTCACTCAATCATCGATAACTTTTTTTTCTTTACGATTTGGTACTCCACTCTGGGCTTAATCTCTTCGTTATGATTTTCTCGTCAAAATGCTTTTTTAATAATTGAAATCCGATGATTTTTCGATTTTCAACAGCCTCCGAGTTTCTCCGTAAGCGCTCTTGTCGAATTGTGACACAGATGGCAGTACCACCTGTGTCGCGCAAATCGACGGGGATAAAAGCGGCCGAAAATGGAACTATTTGTCTCTCCCGTAGATTTTAACGAAACATCGCGTTCCGTCATCGATACTCGAGATTATTACTCAGTGTATGACGGAACGTGATATTTTGTATTTTCTTTTATCGAATCGTTATCTCGGCGGGTATGCGAGACTCGAATACTGAAGAATAGGCGATGAGAGCAGCGTGAGTGACGTGACGGGTTGCGCGAATGACGTCATCCGTCCCCTCTCTCTCTCTCTTTCTCTCTCCACTCGTCATTTCAATGTCGATAAAACAGAACAGAGATCCGAAAAAAACTAGGGAAAAGTCATTTTACAAGCGATCTCGTAAGAAGCTGCGTTCACTTCCGTTCGAGCAGTGACATCAGCCGATCGATTCTTCTACCGGAAACACTCGTGAGTTCTTCGTAATACGAATCGTCATCCGTATATTTTTTGTTGACTCGAAAGCTCGACCGTCCGACGAGAATGACGCGTTATCGTTGACGGTCGAATCGGCGATGAGTCGCTCGACTCGAAACGGTCGAGTTATTCATCATCGCGGAATACAGATTCGTTTATCAAGCGAGACCAACTCGGCCAACTTTTTCACACGGTATATCGGAATCGTTCGCGTCTCGTCGATTCGTCTTGCGATTGCGTTTGATCGGCACATTCGACAAGAATATTCGTCGCGTATATCCATACTTATACGTATATATATATATATATAGATATACACGTATAAACTTGGAATGTTTCACACATTAATAAAACTCGTTTTGACGAGTCGAAGAGATAGTCGCGCCGAGAGGAAGTACGAGTTAGGCGCTCTAAAGAGAGAGCGACAGAGAAAGAGAGAGAGGGATGCGAGACATGTGTTTATTTCGTGTTCCAGGACCGAAATTTCCCGAGTGAAACACAGCGTACAAAATACAGCCGGATGCGCCATTTTTTAATCGAATTTGACGATGACGATTATTATTATCAGTATTATATAGTCATAATTATATAACTCGAATACTAATGATTACGATGATTTTGTCAATAATGATAACAATAAATAATAAAAAATAATAAAAGAAGAAATAAATGTTTGTGCTTATTGCTATTTATTATAATTGCAATAAAGCTCCTAAATCCCTCTTTATATATATTTTTGTAATTGCGCGAGGTTATACGTAAAAGTAATAGCAAGGTTGTTCGTATCGAAGCGGGGGCGAATGTTCGAAAAAAGTAAACTTATTTTGATAGATAATTGTCCGAGGATGCGAAGGTAAAGAAAACGAGGGGAAAACGATGATGAGGAGAGCCGCGACTAGGCGGCGCAACGACCTCGCGGATGCGCGCGCGCGCGCGCGTTCGAGCATCGCGTATCGTAGAGGTGCGCGCGCGCGCAAGCATACCGCCGGTTCTCGCTCACTCACTCGCACGGATCGAGCGTTACTGGAATTTCCTGCGAGAGCGCGAAGGAGCCGGAGGGCGGGGACCGCGCTCGTGCCAAGGTCATTGATTCCGTCCAGCGGTAGTTCCGGCTCGCTTTCTGGGCCAAGTTTGTCATTCCTCGCGAGTGGCGGCCTCACTCGTCTTTCCGCGCATGCGCGCATACGGATTTCGTAACGCCGGCCGAAAAAAAAACATTTTTCTTCATAAACCCAAACAGCAACCCAAACAAACTCGGGAAAACTGACTTTCGAAGCGAACCCAAACAAACCCAAACAAACCAAAGTCTCGGTCACTCGACATTCAACAGGCATTGACAAAACGCCGTCAAACTCGAAACGGGTCTCAACTGTAACCCATACGAACGCGCATGACAACCGGCGAGTTGTTGGAATTCTCAAAATGATCATTGGTCATTGCTAGTATCCGGGTCAGTCGTGATGAGCCAACCGATTACCTTTTTATTCCTACCTGAACGTTGTTGGTAGTTCTCATCGCGCGAGGCAGCGCCATCTACGATTCTCTATCTTGAATCCCTCGCGCTATCGTTACTGACTAATTAACGCTGAATATCTGCTCGCGCTCTCGTAAATTACCTGGACTCGCGCGCACTCGGCTCAATTAACGCGGTCTTCGAACGAACCGGAAACACTCGCCAAGAATCATCCGGACGGAAGATAACGAGATGGCGAAAAAAACATGCGGGATATTGTGGAATTTGAGAGTTACAGATTTTGCCGCGAGAGGCGCGACGAATTGATCGACAAAAAACGAGCATCGTAAGATCGTATTTTTAGGGTTTTTTTTTCGTACTTTTTAAGGATTTTCTCGTCTTTGAAAAGGAGGACATTTTGTTCGTTTTCTCAAAGCCATATTTAATGGGCCTTCTCCCTTTCCTACTTTCTTTTCGTCCTCCATTATGTTTTAAACATTGATACGTAACTGCTTGAAAAATTCGCGTTCAAATCGTTCTGTATATTTTCTATGAACTACGACGAGTCTACTGCGCATGCTCGCGGCCGTGAATCATTCGACACACCCGCGTGAGTATGCAGATCCGGTTGACCCGGCTCGCTGCAGCCGAGATTCCTCATCCAAGAATTCAAATTGGAACGCTTTCGTTGGAAACGTTCGCGCATACGTGTGTACATTAATCGATCTGGCACGCGGGTTAACGCTTTCGCGTTAAAAAAAATCCGTGCACGGGCGACTCCCGGAATTCGGCTACGATTATGGTCGTTCTCGCGGTCAGCGACTGCTCGATGTGACGTGCCGGCGCGGACGCGTCGCGGCCTTACTTCCGAAGGACGCCGTCATCGGCCTTCTGCTTTATCAACCGAGTCACTTGTGTTCAGCATCTTCGTTGTAATTACTCAGAAACTCCGCAGAAGGCGCTGTTTTCTGTGCTCTCTCACTGTCGTTTACTTACCGACTGAGTTTGTAAGCAATTACTTACCGACCGAGTTTGTGAGCAATTACTTACCGACCGAGTTTGTAAGCAATATCCAGCTGTGTGAACTGTGGGGATCCAATTTTGATCCTGTGATACGTTTTGGTTGATTTTGCAAAATTAAACGTTTGAGGGATGATTTATTATATGAAAAAGGGTTATTGGAAATTGTAGGTAACTAAGCTGTCGATACGACGAGTTGTCGGACGAACTTATGTCTAAAAATAATCATGAACACTTTTTTCGTATCATAATTCCTCTATTATCAAAAACAGGTGCACAAAAAATCGTATAATTAAAAAACTAAGAAAATCGTGCAACTGCACGTATCGTAATAATGGAAGGTTGAAAAAATTGTAACAAAGTGGCGTTACATATCCTTAGTGTCAACTTATCGCTAAAAAAATAAAAAATAAGTAAAAATGTTCATACTGTTTAAACTTTCCATCGTACTCAAACTGATGATTGTCCAAAAGCAAGTTTTGTCTGCCAAAATAAGATATAACGCGTAACATATCGGATGTTTGGGTTTCTTTCGGTTCACCGGCGAGATCGGTGTCAAATCTCACTGATATCAGAAATAAATCATTTTCAAAAGCGCGCGGACCGTAACTCGAGCCGCCGCCGTAACGCGGCGCTGCCAGTGTTGTCTAAACCTAGAAACTTGAAACTACGCACGTTTATTTCTTTCAGTGTTGCTCGATCCTAGACGAGGTCAGAACTGTTTGAAAGTTAACCTCTTTTGATTCTGACGTTCTAACCTCTAAAAAAACGATTATTTTCAAAAACCAGCGATCGTTCTTCAGCCAGCTATGAAACTTTGCTGTGTTTGTGGGAAGGAAAACTCCCGCTACAAATGTCCAAAATGCAGACAGCCCTAGTAAGTCGCAGCCATCATAATTCTCAAAACTTCGTTATTCATCGCGCCGTATCAACGAAAAAAAACGCCAGATCTGAAAAAACCTTCCACAAGTTTTCCAGCCCTGAATCTTTGATCCGTTCACAGTTGTTCCATTGGATGTTGCAAAACTCACGGCGAAAGCCCGTGCGAGCGGATTTCCAAACCGGAAGTTGAAAAAACACCCGTAAATCTCGACGAGTATTCTATCCCAAGCGAAGATACCGTACCACTGGAAAAATTACGGCTTCTCGAGAATTGCGACGATATCAAAAACTGCTTGAAAAATCCTCACGTCAGGGACATCATGAAAGCGATATTGGAAGACCGAGATCCGACGAGAGCAATCTCTCTTGCAATGACGGAACCAATCTTCGTAGAGCTGGCGGACGCTTGTCTTCGAATCGTCGAGCCGGAGGAACGAGCCGATCGCGGCTAAGCAACTTTTTCGAATTTTGAGAGAAAAACTGCGTTTTACGATCGGAGGATTTTTTTCTTCCGAATCGGTGATTCGACGATGATCCGGTGATTTTACAACTCTTCGTGCGAAGAACCGGTGACGTAGAATCTTAAATCTTTCGGGAGCGAAGCGCCATCTGTGCGATTCGCAAGAGTCTGATAACGCTCCCTTATCAAACGGGCAACCATCTTGGGCTCGCGGGTCCGAGTGAAAATTCCCTTTTTGTTACCGGCCACGCGAATGTACGCTGCAGAAACAAAAAAAAAGTAGTTTGAGTACCGTTAAGGTCATGACGAACATCGACATAACCTCACAAATTTTCGAAATCCGTTTTCGACGCGGCGATGAAGTTTATGCCGAAAAATCGAGCATCAGTCTTTGTAGAATTCATACAGATAGAAATAGATGCTTGAATTTTACGATAAAAATGTTTCGTACTTGAGAAATTGCGATTGAAAAATTTCGATTATCTAGCACTTGTGGGTCACGTGGTACGACTTCGACGTGTCCTTAAACGGAGAAACGAGAAACTGGAAGAGATATTGATATTTAGGATAAATGCGGATTAAAATCTTACTCTCTGCGGTACGAAAATCGGCAAAGTTCCAGATAAATTCGCCGATGAAAAAGTTCTTCCGCCTGAGACGATCGAACGCTACGAAATGTCGGGAAAACATATCGGCTTGATAGTCCTCGCTCCACACGAACGACGGCAGCTGGAATTAGATAAATAAATTAACATTTAAATATTACATTTAACGATTTCAAATTTAACGTTAGCGAAATAAAATTGACGAATAATCGTTTTCATAAATTCGTGTAAAAATTGACGATTTTTTTTTAAAGCAAATCTCGAGGATGGTGATAAAAATAAAATAAAAATAAATAAAACAAAAAGTTGTCACGCTTCAGAGAGTCTCATTAGCGAATCAGCAATTATTCAAAAATTATTCATTTACATATTTATTTAATCATTTTATTCTTATCAAAATAAGAACCTCGTGCAATCCTGCTACACAGTCAGCTCCGTATTCGAACATAATGACAGGTTTATTGTGTTTCGTTCGCCAGGCGGTCGCCTCGTTTACGATGTTATCGACTATCATGTCGAGCCTTCCAGTTTCGCTGTACCAAGAGTTGTAACGGTTGAAACCGATCACGTCGAGAAATTGGCCGGCCTTATCAACCTGCATGGCCGGAAAGGAATGATGATTAAAAACCTCGGGTCGGTGTAATTTCGTTATTGAAACTTGATGGATTTATTCAATTTGACCAAAGCCAATTAATTAATCCAATTAATCCAATTAAACGTAACGATATATTTCGTTTTTGCGATTTCGTTAAAAAAATGAAGTTTGATAACAAGCGATAAAATTTCTCGTAAATTCAATTACTTATTTAATTGCCTCTAATGATTTATAATCGTTTTTAATTCGAAACTCACATCGACGTGCTGGCTCAAAGCGGCGGTTATCGGTCTGGTCGAGTCGAGTGTCCTGGTGAGGGTCGCGACCCTACCAAAATGGGTTTCAGTACCGTTCAGCTGCGAGCTCGGTTCGTTCGCTATCGACCACATGATAACCGATGGTCGGTTCTTGTCGCGTCTTATCAACTCGGTTATGGCCATTCCGTGGTGAACGAGAAGCTCTGGTGAGTAGTTTCCTATGTTGACGGCTGGGCATTCGTCGATTATGAGGATACCGAGTCTGGGTGTCAAAAGTTTGCTATTTTTAATCGTGGTTTTTCGAGTCTCGTTTAAACCAGTTTTACCAAAAGGAGTATTTTTACCATTTTTATCGAAAGGGCCATTTTTAGCGAAAGGACCATTTTTACCATTTTTACCGAAATTACCATCTTTACCATTTTTACCATTTTTACCATTTTTACCATTTTTACCATTTTTACCATTTTTACCATTTTTACCATTTTTACCATTTTTACCATTTTATTTTTACCATTTTTACCATTTTTACCATTTTTACCATTTTTACCATTTTTACCATTTTTACCATTTTTACCATTTTTACCATTTTTACCATTTTTACCGAAAGGACCATTTTTACCGAAAGGACCATTTTTACCAAAAGGACCATTTTTACGATTCTTTGTCAAGCAGAGGTACCATTTTTACCAAGTGGAAGTACCATTACCAAGGTTGTGATCTCGCAAACCCAAACACACCGATGGTTCTTACCTGTCGGCCATATCAAGAACCTCATCGCTGTATGGATAATGGCTGGTCCTGTACGCGTTAGCACCGATCCACTCGAGGAGTGCGTAGTCCCGCGTCATCGTCGGGAGATCGAGGCCGCGTCCGCGTATCGGTGAATCCTCGTGACGACCGAATCCACGCAGATAAATCGGTTTCCCGTTTATCAGGACTTTCGAACTGGTCCATTCCAGGGATCGAATACCGACCGGAAGTCGATAGACGTCTTTCGTCGTTTCGTTTCCGGTTTTCGTTGCCACCGTGACCTTGAGAAAAATTTCGATTGATTTTTGGTTCGATACGATGAGAGATGAAAAATGGCGACTGACCTCGAGGCTGTAGAGATAGCCGGGTTCGCGATGCATTCCTCTCGGCCACCACAGCTTCGCTTCCGGCACTCGGATCGAACCATTGAACGTCTCGTACCTCTCAGTCGTTGCCAAACTCTCGTCTCGCGCTCGCAAAGACACCGAACAGTCGACCCGCTCGTTCGGTTTCGCACCACTCGCGCTCACGGAATACTCGACCATTCCGGTCCCATTCGCGCTCACACGAGTGTTCACCGTGATGTCCGAGACGTAAACTCGCGGCTTTGTGTGCAACAGGACCGGCCTAAAAAAAGAAGAGTCGAGGGGAAACGTCAAACTACGCGAGTTCCCATCCGACGACGGTACCATTTTTACCAAGTGGAGGTACCATTTTTACCAAGTGAAGGTACCATTTTTACCATTTTTACAATTTTTGTACCAAAAATACAATTTTTACCAGAAATACAATTTTTACCATTTTTACCAAAAATTCAATTATTACCATTTTTTATCAAAAATACAATTTTTACCATTTTTACCAGAAATGCAATTTTTACCATTTTTACCAAAAATAGAATTTTTACCATTTTTACCAGAAACATAATTTTTACCATTTTTACCAAAAATAATTTTTACCATTTTTACCAAAAATACAATTTTTACCATTTTTACCAAAAATACAATTTTTACCATTTTTACCAAAAATACAATTTTTACCATTTTTACTAAAAAATACAATTTTTACCATTTTTACCATTTTTACCAAAAATACAATTTTTACCATTTTTACCAAAAATACAATTTTTACCATTTTTTACTAAAAAATACAATTTTTACCATTTTTATCAAAAGGACCATTTTTACGATTCTTGATAAAGCAGAGATACGATTCAACACCTCGAACGGAAACTCATCTCCCACCTGTGAATGCCGGCATAATTGAAGAAGTCAAAGGTGTAAGTCTGTATGAGAACGACGGTGCCGTTGTCAGCGATATCCTTCCTAATGTTGCCTTGAGGAATGGTCGTGGCGGTCAGACTGTTATCAACGGCGACGGTGATTCTATTTCTCCCACCGTACGAGAGTCGTTCGCCGATTTCCATTTCGAACGGTAAATGTCCAATTTCGTGATTGCCCACGAGATTACCGTTGATCCACTAAAACCGTTAATTGGACTTTGGCTACAAGAAAAAATTTTCAGCCGACGAGTAGAGCGGAACGAGAAGAGCTCGGGGTCGTTACCACTTGAGCGAAATAATTGACGGAACCAAAATGGACGAAAACGCGTTGATCGGACCAGGAAGCTGGCACGAAGAAAACTCTCTCGTACCAAACAACGCCAACGTGATCACGAAGGGCTCGACTCGTCGTGAGGTCGTTGTACGACGACGGTACTGGCATTTTCATCACTTCTACCGACTGCAAGCGAATTGTACCAAAGGTACCATTTTTCATCAATCGAAAGTACCATTTTTTCCCACCGGTCGTTACCGACGAAATTACCGAAAACAACCTTCACCAAGGTCATAACAAACCCAAACAAACCCAAACGAACCTAAACACACCCGATCAAACCCAAACAAACCCAAACAAGCCTAGCGGTCCTTACCTTCGAAAGTTCTTCCCGGAAGCCTTGACCTTCACCAAGGTCATAACTGCCAGGCGAAACGGCAAAGTCCCACATGCCGTCCAGTGACCGGACCTAGACATCATCATCATCATCATCATCATCATCATCATCATCATCATCATCATCATCATCATCATCATCATCATCATCGACAAAAACATCTCGAAAAGTCCAATGGCCAAACTCGCCTCTCGCGATTCGCTCTCCCGCGGATACAGTAAACCGGGCAAAGAAACGGATTTCGCTGATTCATTCTTCACCACCGCCGGAACTTCCTCCTGGGCAGGGGGATGACTTTTCTCCCCGGCGTTTGGGTCAGCGACCCGATTATTCATCGTTTCGTTGATACTCCGACGATTATTCGAATGCGAAGGCTCCGTGGAAATCGACATTGCTACGAGAGCGTGCACGAGCAATGCTACTAAACTGCCGAATCGACCGTTCATCGTGACCCATCTGCGGACCGTGACGAGAACTCAGTTTTTGCTGATTAGAAAATGGATCAAGCCTTGACAGAATTATGGACCGAGAAAATCCAAATAATAATAATAATAATAATAATAATAATAATAATAGATATTATTATTATTATTATTATTATCTGTTTATTTTTATTTAATATCAATATACAATTATTGAATATTAATAATATTTCATATTTAATAATTAATTATATTAATTACATGCTCGCCTGATTATTCGATCGAAATGAAGTTTCGGTTGGCTAAATAATTCGTGGAAACTCGGGCTTGTATTTCCACACGGAACATTATTCGAAAAAAAAAAACATTTTTATTTAAATTAAGTTTAAGTTGCCATAAATTTAAGGTTATATTTAAATTTTAATAATGTTGAAACAAGATTGGACAAATACAAATTAGACTTCGAATTAGAGGAAATAATTGACGTATTTTCTTCTTTTTATTATTAAAAGATACATTATATTAAATTATATCTGAAATGAAAAAAATAATTTTATTTAATATAAAAAATATAATTAAATTCTATTAAAAAAATAATGATTTAATTTTGTTTTTTTTTATAATGCGAGTATGAAGGTTCTGTCTTTGAGGCTGCAAGAAACGGAAGAGAATATAATGCTCACGTATTTCGTCGTTTATGAGAACCAGTATCGTCCACCTGAATCCTGCTTGACTACGAAGGGAAAAACGGTGACGAGGAGCAGCGGTACGGAAGAGGTTCGCACACCTCAAGCGACCGGTCGCGACTGACGCGTCCACTCTCTCACCGGGCGGGAAACTCCTACAACGAGGGTCCGATGCGCACGCAACCCCCGAGCCACCGCGCGCGACACTGCATATTTATCA
This sequence comes from Ophioninae sp. B BG-2022a, assembly GCA_030522765.1. Lineage (NCBI taxonomy): Eukaryota > Metazoa > Arthropoda > Insecta > Hymenoptera > Ichneumonidae > Ophioninae sp. B BG-2022a. Next base: position 9,402 of record JAPYZJ010001218.1, on the reverse strand, counting down.
TTTACGAAACGAATCCTTATCTCGCTGCATAATGTTTCCAAACTCAGCGAATCGTTTATCCTTCTCTTCCACTCGTTTCCCCATTGTTCAGGACAAAGAGGAAACGGCGTTACTCAAATTTTTCAGGTCAACGAGCCGTCCGAGACGGTAAATTTGCGGCAACCGCAAAACGTCGCGGGAAATAACTCCTTTGCGCAACGCGCCGTGGCGCTGCGACGAAGCTTGAGACGCAACTAGGTTAAACGTTGTCGTTACACGTTTTGTAAAACATCGCGGCTTAAACAATTAACATTTTTTATTTTCTAAAAATAAATTTGTACAAATTTTAATTCATAGAATGTTTTAAACACTAAAAATTTAACATTTTTTTCAAATACATAAATAAACGAGTAAAATAAAACGGTAAGGGGTTATACTAGGCCATAATAATAATAATGACAATTGTTTATAATTATTGATATTTATTCGAGAATTTTTATAATATAATTTAGCTTTATGACAATTATGAATTAACAAAATAGGTAACAATATGAAAAGTCTGAAAATCATTGTTCGCATCAACGTCACATTCCTCCGCGTCTGTGAAAACAGAAATCTGAGACGCCATTGTGTTTGCTGATTCAACAGAGATATTTTCGATAACGCGTGCGCATTGATGATAAATTGAGATAAAGGATGGTTGGGGCGACGAGTATCTCGACGCGATGCCAAAATCTGCAAAGATTTTTTTTCCCTTGTCGTTGTCCGCCGTACGCGTAGTTCGCTGTTCTCTGCGACCGCTAGCGCCACACACACATGTGTCGAATGTGTGAACATGCGAATAATCGTTCGCGAGATGCCAACGACCTTTCGCACGCCCTGGTATTCGTTTATCAACACGCTTTACGAGGCGAGCTCGTTCAGCGATCCGATAAAGGCATAAACGATCGTCGATAGGGACTATTGGTTGACACGGTTTTATTTCTGCACGTATACAGCGCGGGGGAGAAAAAAATAGATCGTTAAAAACGAAGCTAAACAGCGTGAGCGTTGCGGGACCGGTCGGTACGCCAGTGTGCTGCGCGCGCAGCTGAGCCCGTGAAGTTTAGTTTTCTTGTCCAGAAATAATTTCCGTCAGAAAGCTTTTGTTTCGCGTATATTTTATTTTCACCGACGGTAATTCCTTTTCGTGTACCGATTTTTATTTTCGTACACATTTGTAACCGTAAACAAATAGCGGCAGTCTTCAAACTGTATAAATCTTTTTGGAAACTCAAACAAACCCAAACAATGATAATAATAAAAGCTTTATTTGAATTTGATAGCGGGTTGCCTTCTTTTGCCGTTGGCGCTGCAAGCGCCTGAGAATGTACGCTCAGACGGTAAGAAAATTGGACAATTTTGGGTGGACAGCCACAAGTCTTCGTGAGGTGGCGCCGCCGCGCGGCGAACCCGCGAACCTCCGAGCTTCGCGGGTCCCGGTCGCCTCCATCGGTCATTCATTCCTCAGCCTTCGCACTGATCGCTTCGTCCGATCTCGCCTTCCCGTTGCGACGGATTAAATAAAAAAGACTGAAAAAAAACGCTCTCGTTCGATCGTCCGTATTCGCGCTAATTGCCCCCGTGACGCGCTCGTCTTATCGGAGTCAATTGGCAAAAAGGCGATTGACCCTCGGTACGAAAGAGAGAGGGAGAGAGGAAGAGACGGAGGTCACCAGCCTTTCGAACAATCAGACACTTCCGGCCTCTCGTCTGTCGGGGACTATGAATCATTCCGATAGTCCCACATCGGCGTACTATTGTGCCGTCACTTTTATCGAATTCCCTTTACTCCGATTCTTTCTGTCCACGGGTGTCACGTGGTAATTTTCGTCATACCCTTAACATTACTACTAAAGTATAAAGCAATCTTTCACTCGAAAGATTGTGTTGCTCGAGTATGCAAAAGAATTCTCAACGCTTAGAAGACTTTTGCGCATGCGCTGTTACAAACGTCCAAACGCGAGTCGCGATCTGGACAAAATCTTTTTACCGATAACTAGCGCCACCGGCGAGACCTGGAATTAAAGAACGCAGACGAAACGCAATTTAACCTCGAGTAATGTGTCACACTCCCTTTCTTGCCGTCACGTAAACGCACCACGGTTTATGTGAATTCAACGGCCGGGTTTTATCGTCCCAAAGCCTTTATCGCCGGAGACGTCCTGCGTGGGATAGAGAAAAAGACAGAGAGGGAGAGAGTACGAGAGGATACTCTGGTCATTGTCCCAATGTTTTATTCCATCTCTCTTTTTCTCTTTCTCTCTCTCTCTCTCTCTTGTCGTATCTCGACGCTAAGCGTGGTTTAACGACCATTGCGCATGTGCGCTTCTCCCGTTGGCACATATACACGCCCGGGACACCCGCGGCCGACCTCATTTATACCGTCGCCGTGTAAACGCGAAAATGCGTTTACGACTCCATCCGCGCCTGTATGCGCGCGCATTCGCGTACGTAACGAGCTTACATTCTATCACGCATCGCTGTTACTGCACTCGTATACAATCGGCACCAAACCTTTGCGCCGACGGTTTTTTATCGGTCCTTTCGAGCTTATATGTACCGGAGGATTCACAACACGCATGACTGCTTTTTTTAACCCCCAGGGTGTGTCGTTTCAACCCGAATGTTTTTTTCTCAAAAAACTTCGAAGAGTTGAATCGGCTCGGGTATTCGTGGTAAAAAAAGTGACACGACGGTAGAATCGAGGACAGTTTCGAATCCAATTTTCCAGCAGTCAATTATTTTTGTCCATATTTATTTTTTAATAAAAAAATCGCTTTTGGGTTTGGCTGAATTTCAATTCTCCATCGGCCCATCTTTGTCCAAACCCAAACAAACCGAAATCTGTTTTTTTCGTAAAAAAAATATGACTTCCGGGATTGTTTGGGTTTTGTAATCAAATTTTCCATCAGGCAATTATTTTTGTCCAAATCTGTTTTTCGGTGAAAACAAAATACTACTGGAAAGGATTTACATCATTATCGCGTTCGCAAGAAAAAAACTTTCGATATTTCCTGTTGTTACCGACCGAGGTGCCCGAAAGTGCCATTTTTACCGGCAAGGCAAAGAGAGACGCGCAGGATTGCAAGGGTGCTCCGAGGTGTCGCAAGAGGGCGCGGAAGCTCTTGGACGTTTCTCCAGGAGCCCTCGGGCGTGGGTGAGAAAGAAAACTCTCTCGTTTGGTGCGTGCTTCTCTTCGGAGCGCCAGTTACTCGAAGCTTGTAAAAAGAAAGAGCGAGCGAAAGTGTAGGGGAGCTGGGAGTTTACAAACGGGGGAACGACCATCGTGGACGGACGGATTGCCGCCGGCAGTGCAGCGAGATCGCGTGTAAAATCGACCCCCACTCTAGTCTCTTAGAGGCTAGAGAGGGGGTAACTCTTCCACGCGCCCTGGCTGCTATGTTACCCCCTCTCTAGCCTCCAAGAGACTAGAGAGGGGGTAACTTTACACGCGATCTGGCTGCACTGATTGCCGGGGCAGTTAGTCGCGCCGCACGCGGCGTACCGTACGCACGTGCTTTTCGCGTCGCGCTCCTCCATCGCGTTTTTTGTATTTTGTCCTCGATCATCCGCGCTCCGTCTTCTCACTCGCGAAGTTACCAAAGTGCTCGTCTGATCAACAAAACCGGAAGGATGTTCGTTCGCGTTTACGGAAGTGTCTAGTTGAGGAAAAAGTGAGAGAGAGAGAGAGAGAGAAAAAGAAAGTGCGGCAGTGCATCGTCATCGGATTTGCCCGTCCGACCCGTCAGCCGGTAAACATTAACAATGATACTACAAACCCAAACATTAAAGTGGATGTTATAAACCCAAACAAACCTAAACATGAACAATGATACTACTAATCCAAACAAACCCAAACATTAAAGAGGATGCCATGAACCCAAACAAACCCAAACATTAACAATGAAACTACCAACCCAAACAAACCCAAATTTCTGACCCCCCCCCTCCCGAAAAAAAACCGATTTATCGGCCGATCCTCCCTCGAGCGAATGCCGTGAACGCGTGGGCGATCGGATTTCCGACACGCTTATCTAGCCGCGATATAGTACGCTCCCGAGGTCCGTTTACAACCCAAGTAGGAAGAAAAATTGTGCTCCCGCTGATTCTCCGCGATGATGACGGGACGCCCGATATATGGTGTAGGGACGAGAAAAGACCGCGAGCACGTGGGTGTGTGGCCCACTCTTCCCCTCGGTTACTCCTCACTGCCCTCGCGCCGTCAAAATCTTTCCTTTCAACGTTTCCATGCGATTCCCTAACTCGATCTCCTATTTAGGTATTTTTTACGTTTTTTTGGAACTAAAAAATCGATCGGTCTTATTTGACCGAAAAAAGTTAACCTAAAAAAGAATATTTCCGAAAAAATGAATATTCGATTTTGGGTTCGAAGGGGGATCATTTAATTCCGAAAAATAAAGTAAAACACATAAAGCGATTTCCCAACTACAAGATAGATTTTCCTTTTTCCATTTGGATCGCCACGAGCGACGAACGATTTTTAAAAATCTTCACCGTAGCCCTTTATCCCGCGATACTAACGCGACGAACGCTCGGGTCACAGCTGGAAGAAAGATGTGAGTCCCGGCGCCCTCGCGCTTTCGTCTCACTCGGGAGCCTCGAGAAGCTCGAGATTAGGTCTGCTACACACTAAGGCTTTGAACGCTCCACCGGAACGTTTTTGTCTTCGGACAGGGTACTGACACCTCTCGTATGCTTCCTGTCTTCCCGACTTCGTTTCCGTTCGTTTCGAATATTCTAGTTTTATCTCTTTCCTGCGCTTGATCAAGCTAGGATTTCAGTTATCTCATTGCGCATGCGCGACTGGTATTATTCGCGTGTATAAAAATTCTCATCGAGCGCCCAATTGAATTATTAAAACTCGATCGACTCAATTAAATCACTAAATTATTAAAAATCTCAGTGAACGCTTTACAAATAATCCAAAAAACATTTTTTTTAAATTTCTATCTCTCGTTTCTCGAGTAAACGACGAAAGCTGCGCGCGCATCGAGTTTGACCGAACACGAATAGCGCCTCTCGTGGCGAATTCGCGAACTAAAAATCAACGGTCATTTCGCACAGGGAGAACGCGAGAAAGCGTCAGTAGCCGTCTTTCCATCACAGGAGTGTAACACGTCGATTCGTCAGTCGAAATATGGCACCGGAGGTGAAAGTTCGTTCGTGTCGTGTTCCGAACGAAAATATCTCGGGAAGTGCGACGTTTGAAAACATTTGCGACGTGTGTGCCAAGCCTTACGGAAAAACGGTTTCGCCTGGCCGAGGGGACGCGCACGCGTATCGCGTCCCGTATACGAGCGAGAATCGACGAGTAGAATCGCGATCGTACGTATATCTCCGGGCGCGCGATCTCGGAGGCGTTCATTCATAAATAGGACGACGGATTATTCATTGGATTCTCTCCGTGCCCCCCCCCCCCTCCACCTTCGCCCACTGTGTCTTTTGCTGAGCCTCGAGCCTTCTTGGAAATCGTTCCTCGAAAGCGGTTGAACGCACGGTTCAGCCCAAGGCTTTTTCGACGCGACTTATCGTCCGAGAGAGGGCGCTGCTCGTCGGTCGAGCTTCCGCTATTTTCCACCAGGGAGCGCGGCCAGCCTGTTACGTTGAACGAATGCACAGTAACGTGAATTTTTAATCGTTGATATTTATTGACAATATAAAATTAAAAATTAATTTTATCAAATTAATTCGATAAATTAGAAACAATTGAAACAAAATTAATAAAAAAAATTGAAAATACTACGAAAATGAAGGCTAAAGTAGTGGAAATTGTCCATATTTATTGACAAAGTAAAATTTGAAAAAAAAACCAATTTGATTGAATTAATTCAATAAAGCACGAATAATCGAAAGAAAATTGAGGAAAATAATTGAAAATAATGGAAAAACGACGCGAGCAAAGTAGTGAAGATTAAATTGAAAAAAAAACGCGGCCTATCCTCGGCACTCGCGCCATCTTCGGAAAGATCACGTTGGCGAAACGAGTTTCCGTTCTCGGTGCAGTGAGAATCGAGCTGAGACCGCGAATGTCCTTCGGCTCGTTTTTCCCATCGAGCAAGCGCGAGCCCGCGTGCGCAAACTTTATAAGGAAGCAAAAACAGTTGAGAGAAAGACGGAGAAACGTAAGAATGGAAACCGCGTCGAGGGAAGAAGCGCGATATTCTTTTCCGTTATCGGTAAGGAACGGGAAGGAGAAAGGGAAGAGGGAAGATGTATTGGGTCGAGAAAAGAAACGGAGGGAACGTTTGACCGCGCTGACCCTGCATCGATAGTGCAAATTCTCTCGATTGAGAGAAAAGAGGCCTGCGGAGCATCTCGCCCTTTTTTTTTTTAACGTTTTCTCGCGTTTTTTTTATCTCATCCGCTCGTTGTTTCTCCCTTTATTCTTATTTCCATCTCCCTGGACTTATCCCGATATCTAGGAACTTTTAGAGACTTTTAGGGACTTTTAGAGACTTTTAGGAACTTTTAGAGACATTTCGGAACTTTTAGAGACTTTTAGGAACTTTTAGAGACATTTCGGAACTTTTAGAGACTTTTAGGAACTTTTAGAGACTTTTGAGAACTTTTAGAGACTTTTAGGAACTTTTAGAGACTTTTGAGAACTTTTAGAGACTTTGAGGAACTTTTAGAGACTTTTGAGAACTTTTAGAGACTTTTTAGAACTTTTAGAGACTTTGAGGAACTTTTAGAGACTTTTACGAACTTCTAGAGACTTTTAGGAACTTTTAGAGACTTTTAGGAACTTTTAGAGACTTTTGAGAACTTTTAGAGACTTTTAGGAACTTTTAGAGACTTTTAGGAACTTTTAGAGACTTTTGAGAACTTTTAGAGACTTTTAGGAACTCCTAGGAACTCGTTGAGACTTCGAGGAGAGTCTAGAGACTTTTAGGAACTTTTGGAGATTTCTAGGAATTCGTCGAGATATTTAGAAACTTCTAGAAACTTCTAGAAACTTCTAGGAGCGTCTAAAACTCCTAGAAACTCCCCGAGACCTCCAGGAACTTCTAGAAACTCCTAGGAACTCCCAGGGACATCTAGGAACTTCTAGAAACTCCTGGGAACTTCCAGGGACATCTAGGAACTTCTAGAGACTTCTAGGAATTTTTAGAGACTTTTAGGAACTCCTAGGAACTCGTAGAGATTTCTAGGAACTTTTCGAGATTTCTAGGAACTCGTAGAGATATTTAAAAACTTCTAGAAACTTCAAGGAGTTTCTAAAACTTCTCGAAACTCCCAGAGACATCTAGGAACTTCTAGAAACTCCCAGAGACATCTCGGAATTTCTAGAAACTCCTAGAAACTCCCAGAGACATCTAGGAATTTCTAGAAACTCCTAGAAACTCCCAGAGACATCTAGGAATTTCTAGAAACTCCTAGAAACTCCCAGAGACTTCTAGGAACTCCCAGAGACTTCTAGGAACTCCCAGAGACTTCTAGGAACTCCCAGAGACTTCTAGGAACTCCCAGAGTCGTCTAGAAACTTTTCCAAAACGACTCTCCCACGCATCCACACTAACTCCTCCGAAACAATTCTCCCTCGTGCTATAACGAAACTCTTGAAAACCTCTTTCGATATTTCAGGTCGGCGGATGGACAGCCTGCTCCCGGGGAAGTCCCAAGACCGAGGAAACAAATCGGCCGGTTCTTTCGTAACGGCGTTGGCGACGGGGGAATTGAAAGATTCGCGGATTCCGTGGTTGTCCGATCGATGCGGTGAGCCGGCTCGCTGCTGGATTCGAAAGAGTTCGCGAATACTGGTGACCGATCGAGCGATATCGGTAACGAACGTCCAACCGTTTTTTTCCGTTTCCCCACTATTTTACCCCTCCTCCCTCCATTCCCCCCCCAGTCCCGGTGTGCCGGTCGTCAACGTCGATGATCTCGTCATCGGGCTCTCGCGATGCTCCGGTGCTTCCGTTTCTACAGACATCGAGGATCGATCGGTCGTTCGACCTGATCTCGCTTCCCGTCTCCGCTAGTCCCCGAGAGAGTGCGCGACGCTAAAAAAAAA
>JAPYZJ010001217.1:0-37185 GCA_030522765.1 Ophioninae sp. B BG-2022a | reverse complement strand
CAGCCAGTTGATGGAACAATAATTCTGATTCTCTTAGATCAGCCAGTTGATGAACCAATCCAGTTTTTTTTTAGTTTCATAGATCAACCAACCAATGGAACGAACATTCCAGTTTTTTTTTAATCAGCCAGTTGATGGAACGATCATTCTGGTTATTTTAGATCAGCCAGTTGATGGACAAATCCAGTTTTTTTTTAGTTTCATGAATCAACCAACCAATGGAACGAACATTCCAGTTTTTTTTAATCAGCCAGTTGATGGAACGATCATTCTGGTTCTTTTAAATCAGCCAGTTGATGGACCATTCCAGTTCTTTTAGCTGTTTAGATCAGCCAGCCAACGTAACGAAAATAGACAATTTTGATGACGAAGAGAGTAGTTACCTTGTAGTGACCAGGCTGGCAGGGTTTCGAGCAAACACTCGTGACGAGTCGTGTGCTCCGTGACTGCGGGCTAGCCGAGAACGTAAGTGTCCCATTGTTCCAATCACCGATCTGGACGTACCCGTAGCTACCGTTAGCCATCAGCTGGAAGTTGAGGATTTCGTACCTGCATAAAAGCAAACGCAAGGTTTACCCAATCAAGAGACATCTGTTGGGTCAAAGCCCGTTTCGCTTACGAGCGTTGATCGGTTAGGTTGTTTTTCCACATTGGAATTTCACGGTCTGGTTTAACGAAGCAACACAAAAAAATCGTTGATAAAAAAGACGATTTGAAAATCTGATCTGATTCTTTTTCGACTCGTATCACTGGACTGGAATTTTTCAAGTAAGCATACGCACCGACCTGCCCGGTGGATCACCTCGACGATCGAATTCAACTTCCTCCTCTCCAAACGTGAATGATATATTCATCAGGTGATTCTGCGTCCGAAAAATACAAAGAGAAATCAAAATTCCTCCGTATTATTTCCGGCATTTTACAAAAATAATCAAAATAAAAAAAAAACATTTTTTCCGAAAATTTCGTTCTTTCGTTTCGAGAAAAATCCAAAACGAAATAACCCAAACAAGCAAACCCAAAACTTCGATATCTACACCTTTACCAAAATTCGTCCAATTTCCTTAATTTCCAAATTTTAAAAATTACCTATAACCCAAACAAACCCAAACATCGAAAATTACCTTGAAAAGGGTTCCGTTGAAGGGGTACATCTCCTTGCAGACACCGTTATACCCGCGACCACAAATCTCTTCGAGCATGCTGTGGAGACCGTGGGCCATAGCCCAAAAGGATTTCATAACGAAGCTCATCTTTGGATCCTGTTTGTACCTTTCCGACAATTTCTCCGTTCCTTTACGATCGAGAATGACAGAGAAAATAAAGGATTCATTTTTCAATGATTTCCTACAACAATAATAATAATAATAACCGTAATCTATTTTTTTATAATTATAATTTTTATATACATTTCTATAATAATAAATATAAAAATATTAAATATTTAAAAACATATAAAAATCGATTTTTAAAAAAGAATTATATTTAAAAAAATACGAAAACAAAATATTTTTGAAAGACGAATCAATTCTATTTGATGGTGGAACCGGTCAAACAACGTGCGAATTTCGTTCGACAAAATATCGATTGTGCTGAAAGGAAGCAACATATTCACGATAGTTCACGTTGGGCTTGGTACTTGATAAAAGGTTGACGAGGATTTTGACGTCTGGATAATTGATGAGTTCGAAGCGTTCGCCCCAGGTACCACGTCGTTTGCCCAAGCCCCTCGTGAATTATCGAAAGGGATTCAACCGCGAGAATTCGTTGGTATCCATTCGCACGATAAAAAAAAAACAACAAAAAATTCATATCGATAAATAACGAATTATGGGTTGCATCGTTGAATATAAATAACACGATTTTTATACGTAAAAAAAGTGAGTGAAAAACTTGTTGTTTTATTATTATGAACGTTATTTCATTTTATAATAATAATGATAATTTTTATTATTATTATTATATTATTCAATTATTATAAACTTACGAATTTACAAACGTTGTTTAATTTAATTTACATTTTTTGATTGAATATAAAATTGTTTTTTTAATTAATAAAAAATAAAAATAATTATCAAAATAAATTTACGATAAACTTTTATTATAATTTATTTTTTAAATTCTGGCGTTTATACATTAAATGAAACCTTTTTTTAGAACTGTTGACACTATTTTAAAACTTTTTTACGAAAACTTTTTTATGTTTTTTTTTAATCCAAACAAACTCATACAGACTTAATTTTGTTCATCTTTCGAGGCAAGCAACTTCCATTCGTTATTCAGATTTAAATACTCGCCACGTTCGTGCACTTCTTTAAAAGCCGGATTTTTTATTATTTTTTTTCACCTCCCCAATAGAGGTGTGCAAATTGGTGGATTTGCGAGGAACGGACGTTACGGCAGCCACTTAATCCACCAATATGTACACGATAAAATCACACCCGCGCGCTACTCGCTAATCCAATTTTTTTTTATATTTCGTTCGACCCAATGAAAAAGCTGTTCCGCCGAACGAGTACGAGCAACCGTAACCACGTATACGTTTATTCCGGCCTCGTTATTTAATCGTTCGATCCATTTTACAGTTTAGCAATAAAACGTGAATTTACGAAAAATGGATATTTGTCGAGTCGTTAATGTTGTCAATTTTTGGATTTACGACTCTCGACTATTTATAATATTGCCATGTTTTTTTATTTATTTATTCACTCAAATTTTAAAATTTTTTTATTAAAAAATTTGAATAACAACAGTTCAATAATAATAATAATACGTTATTTGTTTTATATAATAAATGAATAATTTGATAAATAAGATTATTTATATTTTTTATAATTTGATATTAAAAATATTGATAATTTTATTTAACAAATTATTCAATTCTTTTTATTTAAAAAAAATTACGTATTATTCTGGTTGAATTTTATTAAAAAAATGTATTTATTCATCGTTAGTTTTTTAATATTTATTACGATTTTATTATTCGTTTATTTAAAACTCTTGTTACATCCATTATTAATTTTTTTGTAATATTGTTTTATTAATGTTGTTTGTTGTAATTCGATCGTTTTCGGATATTTCGGGAAAACGATATAATTCGTAAAACCACTAATGACCTTCTGGTTTGCCAAACTCATTTATTAATCAATATTTCGACTGTGTGAGGGAGGGGTTTTGCCGTCGGATTGGCGCCTCTATTACTTTATTATAATTAAGTATAATTTTTTAAAAACAAATTTTGAAATAGACCCTTCCGAGAAAAATAAAAAAAATGAAAATTCAAAGTTGAATCGACTCGTACGGTTTTAAAAAATCCAAAAACCTCATTAATTGAAATTGATAGCTTGGAGGGTCGATAAATAATATTTGGATATGTAAATTCGTTCGATAATAAGCGATACGATAAATGGCCTACATTTTCACGAATTATGAATGATCGTGTATGGGGCTGTGTACAGTTGCGTAGCTCGTATTGATACAAGTATCTGTAATCGATTTCCCTTTGGTTGGACAGAAGAGTTGATTATTTTGCGAGTACAATGGAGGGAGTGTTACAGGAGCGATAAGAGTTCTATCGAGAGGAACGTGATCGTGTTACGAAGTACGTTGTATTTTAAACTTGGCCCGATCGAACGGAGACGACGAAAACTTTCTACCGTAAACCCTTAAAAAACCAAAAAAACGTCGAGGAGCTTTAGCAAGCTGAAATGCGTAGGAAAGAGGCGGTCATTTTTCACATGATTTTTCGCACGTTTCGTTGCACCTTATCATCATACTTTTGAACTCCATCACGATAATCACCCTGTTACGAAGTTTTCTTATCGTCTCGTTTATCTACTGGGTGAATCACGATATACTCGCCAAATTGTTGCATTTCATTATCAACGATTGAATTATTGTTAAATTTAATTATTTGCAATTTAATTATTGTCGAATTCAATTATTGAGTATTTTGATTATTAGCGATTCAATTATTGCGAAATTCAATTATTAATCATTTTGATTATTAGGGATTCGATTATTGCGAAATTCAATTATTAATCATTTTGATTATTAGCGATTCAATTATTGCGAAATTCAATTATTAATTATTTTTATTATTGCCGAATTCAGTGATCAATATTTTTAATTATTGTTAAATACGTTTATCAAAAATATGCAATTATTGTTGCATTTTTATCATTTATAAATATGGGTATTCAAAATTGAACTATTTTTAAATTCCATTATTATTCATTTCATTATTGTTACGGTTGATTATTATCATTATTGTTAAATTTATTATTAAAAATCTATCTATTATTAAATTTCACTATCAACGATTCCATATATGTTCGATTTAATTATTGTTCAATCTAATAAACGAAGAAAAGACCAAATAGGTTGCCTTCCTTTCTCTGATAATTTTCAAAACGTAAACGTACGATTAAAGCGACGTTTGCTTATTGAAGATCCAATAATTGCCCCCATAAAAGGTACTTTGAGCTTATCAATCCATCCTGGAGGGGTAGTTCGAGTCCAAGTTTTAATAAGTTCGCTGTTAATTAATTTTGGTGAAAAGGTCGCTTAAACTGTCATCCCATTATCATTTCTCGAGAGTTTTTTTGTTTCCGGTCGATGAAAGGGAACTCGGTAATAGGGATGATGAAAAGACGTCGAGAATCGCGATTGGTTCGTGGCTTCGTATCAGGAATATAGATAACCCATAACGCGATTCCCACATAATCAATTCTTGGCTTCCGGTGGCTCGCTGTAATTCTAGAGGATATAGAAATCGTATGTACACGTGTGCGTCTACGGAGATGTGACAATGTCCCATCTGGAATCAGAAATTGATTCGGGCACAATCCGAATCGAGTCTTCCATTGATGGGACCGAGAGAGAAGGGAACATCGATGCGTGGGCTTTTTAACATTTATCCGATGGGGTTGACTTTGCATTGTGAAATTCAATGGTTTTTTCATTTCCTGTTTTTTCGATGGGCTTTTTCTAGAATTCAATGTATTTTTTTGTTTCCAATTTTTTATTGGGTTTGGGTTGGAAGTCAATGTATTTTTTTGTTTCCAATTTTTTGTTTGGGTTGGGTTGGAAATCAATGTATTTTTTTGTTTCCAATTTTTTGTTTGGGTTGGGTTGGAATTCAATGTGTTTTTTTGTTTCCAATTTTTTATTTGGGTTGGATTGGAATTTAATGTATTTTTTTGTTTTTAATTTTTTGTTTGGGTTGGGATGGAATTCAATGTATTTTTTTATTTCGTTGGAATTCAATGTATTTTTTTGTTTCCAATTTTTTGTTTGGGTTGGGTTGGAATTCAATGTATTTTTTTGTTTCCAATTTTTTGTTTGGGTTGGGATGGAATTCAATATATTTTTTTTCTTCCAATTTTTTGTTGGGTTTGGATTGGAATTCAATGTATTTTTTTCATCCAATTTTTTGTTTGGGTTTGGATTGAATTTCAACGTTTTGTAAATTTCCGATTTCTCGTTTGGGTTTGTTTCGGTTGAAATTCGAAGTATTTTTCATGATCAATTAATTTTTTTTTTTTAAACGAAAATCATTTTTCGAATTATGAGAGAGATCAAAATACGAAGGACAAAAATATCGGTGCGTGTGATGAAGAAAACGAGAATGAAAAAGCAGCGGGTTTGAGGATCCGATCGATCGAGTTATAGTTATTCCCCATACCGTAAAATTATACCCTATTCACGAACGGGTTGCCTTTGGTGGGTCCGTGTACATTCAGACTGCACTTGATTCTCCCAAGTGCGGGTGTACACTCGTGAGTCGACGGTGCGTCATTACGATGCGAAAACAATCGACCGCGAGCGGTTCGTAGCTCGAAACGATAAGGGTTGTCGTATCGGTTGTTGGATTCGATCGAGCCAAGACGCTCATCGTCGTGTACGCCGATATTGCATTTACGTATCTACCGTATTTGCGTTGGCTCGTCCCACTCGAAAACCATTTCCGAGCTCAGCCCTTTAATGCTAACAAGGGCCTGAATAAACATTTTTTATGAATTTTCAATAATAGGTAAAAACCCAAACAAACCCAAACAAAAAATTATCGAATTTTTACTAAGCTAAAGTTTTTTTAGCGCTCCAAAAATTCGTGGTTTTTCGAATCAGACTTTTAATTTAATTTTATTTTATTTATTTTATTAATTTTATTAATTTTATTTATTTAATTAATTTTATTAATTTTATTTATTTCATTAATTTTATTAATTTTATTTATTTCATTAGTTTTATTAATTTTATTTATTTCATTGATTTTATTTATTTTATTTATTTTATTTATTTTATTTATTTATTTATTTTTATTTTCTGTTTATTAATTTTTTAATTTATTTTATTCTTAGCTAAGACTTAAAAAAAAGTTAGGATAGATGGCGCTCACCCGTGCAAAGTTTGCGAGTATCCGGTACTTCGTAACCGGAAGTGATTCGCTGTCCGAACGTTTCATCGTTCTCGATTTCGCTCGGAGGCTCCGAAGGCTCGCCCGTTTCCTCCTCAGTCCCCGTAGTTTTCGGCATAACGCAGTTGAACTTGTATTGCCAAAATTCAACGAACCACGGATTTCTCGTGTTGTTGAATGGATTTAGGGAGAAATAGTGATCGTCGAACTCGTTGATGTACGGCGAGTATATTCTTATGGAGAGACTGCCCCATGCCTCGTTCTCGAGATTGTCGACCACGTCGTCACGGTCTGCCCAACCATCGCTGCGAAACACACGAACGGACGCCTGCTACTGACTTTATTTATTTTTTTATTTTGGCATTTGAAATTTATTTTTTTTCATTTTTTATTTATTTTTTTTTCATTTTTTATTTATATTTTTTTCATTTTTTATTTATTTATTATCATTATTTATTGTTTATTTAATATTATAGACGATTCATTAAAAAGAATTTTTCATGATTTATAACTAAATATAAACATCTTTTTTTCAATTACAATTAATTATTATTTTTCCATCATTCTCCAATTTTGAATATTGTACAAAACCACTTTTATTTATTACCAATAACCATCGTTAAAATTCGATTTTGTCATTAATTTTTTCTCTAATTGTCAATTTATTTCATAATTTTTCTTCGGCGAAACATCCGTTAAAATTCGTCGCGTCAATCTCGGTGTTCGATATTTTCAACGATGTTTCGAATGTTCCCGACCGGAAGTTGGGGAGCCCTGCCGGTAAAACGTTTTATCGAACTACCGTTCGTAAAAATGAATTTTTTTCTCTCGAGGCTCCTCGCGATCGTCACAGAACCGAACGGACGAAAATCACGATCCGATTGGTTCGCGGCTTCGTCGCGAAATCTCGGGGGAAACGACAGCAAAAAAAAAAGAAAAAAAAAAATGAAAAAAAAATGAAAAAAAAAAACCTTCATCCGGAAGCTTCGAGACAACGGGGGTGCGGGAAATTGGAAAACGCAAATGCGCCCGCAATTACTGACTTCCGTAATCGAGGCTCTGGCGGTTTTAGAGAGGGTGGGGCAGGGGGCTCGAGAAAGGGCGGGGGGAAGGGGGGAGAAGGAAAATTCGCAACGTAAAATCAGCGATGGATGACTGCGGTTCTTGGGTACAGACATCCGCTCGGTAACTAACTTCCGTCCCTTTCCAACAGCTTTTCCCTCGTTCTGGAAGCCCCTGTTCCGGAAGCGACAAATCCCGGACTCGGGCGCTTCGAGGGACTCGACGATGAAAATCGAATCGTCTCGTCCATCGGATCGAAAAACATCAGTCGTTTGGTTTTTTTTTTTAAAGATTTTTTGCTGCGATTTTTTTCAGATTTTTTTTTCGAGATGGATGATTTTTAGAAGTTTTTGGATTTTTGGAAGGAAGAATCTTCTGGGTTAAAAGTTTGGAAATAGTTGTTGGGGAAAAGGAGAATTTGTGGAAGAGGGTTTTTAGAAAAATGATATTTAGAAAAAACGGATTTTAGAAGAGA
The DNA here is from genome assembly GCA_030522765.1 of Ophioninae sp. B BG-2022a. Lineage (NCBI taxonomy): Eukaryota > Metazoa > Arthropoda > Insecta > Hymenoptera > Ichneumonidae > Ophioninae sp. B BG-2022a. The sequence continues at coordinate 29,230 of JAPYZJ010001217.1, read as the reverse complement.
GATATTCAGAAAAACGTTTTTTTTTTTAGAAAAAATGTCCAACATTTTAGAAAATCATTCTAAACATTCTAAAAATATTTTTAGGAAACAATTTAGAGAAATGTCTTCTAGAAAATGCATGTTTAGAAGAACGTCTTTTAGAAAGGGGAATAATCAAAAGAATTCTTCTAGAAAAATAAATATTTAGCAAAAAGTTTTTTTTTTTAATGAAGATATTTAGAACAGCTTCTAGGAAAGAAGGTATTTAGAAAAAGACTTCCAGAACAGAAAACATTTAGAAGAAATCTATTTCGAAAAGAGAGTCTTCTAGAACAAACGATATTTAGAAAAAAAAACGTCCTTTAGACCGAACGATATTTAGAAAAAAGTTTTTTTTAGATCAAACAAATTGGATGTCATTACCTGCCAATGAAAACGAACCGGCCAGTAAGATTGAGTCTCTTGGTTGCCCCGAGGAGTCCCCTCATAGTCATGCCCTCGCAGAAGCAAACGACGACGTTAGCAAATCGATCTTGATCGAGGTTGGTCAAAACAGCGTCAAAAACGGATTCCTCAGCGGTCGAGAGGACCGCGTCTTCTCTGGCGACGCAAACGCCATTTCTTTCAGCGAGTTCTCGAAAAGCTTGCATTCCGCTTTGGCCATAATTCTCTACCGGAAATCAAAATGGAATTCGACGGTTTTTGAGCCAAACATTTTTTTGAAAATTGAACCCAAACAAACCCAATGTTTTTTAATCAAACTCAAACTTTTTTTTCTGAAAATGTCAATCCTAAATGTTTTTCGAATTATCTGAACTTTTGGATATTCGAAATAGCTTGGACACGAAAGTAGCTTTCTCTTTTTGATCCTCTCTCTCTGAGCCTTTATCCCTAGCCCTTCAATCTTTGCCCTTTATCCCTAGCCCTTCACTCCTTGCCCTTTATCCCTAGCCCTTTAATCTTTGCCCTTCAATCCTGGCCCTTCAATCTTTGCCCTTCGATTCTGGCCCTTCAACCAATGCCCTTTATCACTAGCCCTTCGATCCTTGCCCTTCAACCAATGCCCTTTATCCCTAGCCCTTCAATCTTTGCCCTTCAATCCTGGCCCTTCGATCCTTGCCCTTCAACCAATGCCCTTCAATCCTGGCCCTTCAATCTTTGCCCTTCAATCCTGACCCTTCGATCCTTGCCCTTGAACCAATGCCCTTTATCACTAGCCCTTCAACCCTTCCCCTTTTTCCCTAGCCCTCCAAGCCTCGCCAGTTAGTCGGACACTCGTAAAAGAGAAAGTTAAAAAAAGTTGGTCACGAGTGAAAACTCGTGATTGGCGCGAGGGACGAGTGCACTTGGAAAAAGCAAACCTAATTCGTTATATCGAAGTGCATCTCAAAAGATTTTCATGGTTTGCAAGTTTGGAGGAAGTTTCCACGTTGGCTTGAAAGATCGAGACGCAATTTTCGTAATTGACGAACCACCCGACCTAAGATGTTTTTTTTTCTTGTTTTTTTTTTTAAATCATTTTTTAATATTCGTTCGAGATACGAAAGAGATACTTATCAGAGTACTCTCGTATGTACGTTGAAGATTGGAGTCGCGAATCCATTAAGAAGTTTTCCCACTATTAGGGTTATTAAAAAAAAATGAATTTTATCAATAATTGATGGAATTATAAAACGAGCTTTTAATTTTTGTGAAACTGATAAAATTCTTCGAAAATACATCGAAATATTACTTTTTATAACTTCAACGTCCAATCAATTCCTATCCCTGATTTTCGGCTTATCGTCCATTCCAGGATCACCAAACTTTGCCCAAGCTGAACTTTGGGTCCAATATGAGTTTCGAGCTGTGTATAGCAAAATCCTCGATTTGCTCGGTGGGCTATTTTCAAGACCGATCACTACTCGAACCCCCCCCCCCCTCCCCCAACGACGATACATCGTAACAATTTCATAAATGCAAATGTTTCGAGAGCCAACGATTGCTCCTTGCTCGGATCGAGTGACATATAATGTTTATTTTCCAGTCTAATTATCCACCCGATCGTACGAGAATTCACGAAAAGATTATCTCGAAGGAGATTCGTCGCAATATTCGAAAGCTCATTTTTTATTTAATTATTTTTTCAATATTTAAAAAGTCGATTATTCATTATTTAATTATGTGTATTAATTATTTTTGATTATTTTTTTATTTGGTTTGTTTGGGTTTGTTTGGGTTGGTTTGAATGATTTTTTACTTTTCCCGAAATTTATAAATAGTGGAAGCAATTTAAATTGGCTAAAACTCACCATCAGTGTTCACGATCGATACGTAAGTCCAATTGAAGTATTGGACGAGATCGACGAGTAGTTGAGCCTGATAATAGTCGGACGGTACGACGCGAAGAAACGTGGGATAACGAGTTTTGTCGCTGAGATCCCTTGAGGTTGGGGAGTATCCTATCTGTAAGAGAAATTTGGGAACAACCAGGTACACCTTTACACGCATGTCCAGTATTTATATTATCAATTCCATTATTGTTATTATTATTTTACTTATTATGATTAAAAATAAAATTATCGTTTTATTTAATTTATTATTATTATTTATAATATTGGTATTATTACCATTTTGTTTATTATTATTCATAATATTATTGTTATTTAATTTTATTTATTAACATTAATAACATTCTTTGTATTTTATTTTTTTTAATTATTTTTCTTGAATTTTATTTTTGGAAAATAATGATTCAATTTTTATAATTAATTAACGTAAAACGTCCGATTGAACGATTCGACAAAAATTGATTTGCATATATAATTTATAGATCGAAAGAGGAAAATTTATTCGTTTTAAATCCTGAAGGATCGTTGCCAAAGTTCGAAACACTCTTAATCCGTTACCGATAAAACGTTAAGCCCCGAATGACCCGATTCTCACCTGTGGAATGGAGAAGAGTTGCAGCAGGTTTTGTACTTGGAGAGCTGCTGAACTAGAGCCCGGACCAACCACCCCGACGATCGGTGCTTTCGTCATTGGCGATTCGGTCTGCCGTTTTGTCATTTTATTTTCCAAAAATACTTAATTAATTATAATTACTTAAATTATATTATATATAGGTAGAACTTAAAATTAGTATAAAAATTAGCAAAAAAATCAAATTTAGTAAAAAAAATATAAAAAATTAGTAAAAAAAAAAAAATTAGTACTGATTTTGTATAATTTGATATGTTTAACCTGCAAGGACGAATCTGCCTGACAGGTGGTCGATTCACCGGTCGACGCCAGCTGGGACTGCGTCAGGGCTGGCGTTATCGCATCCCTCACGAGCTCGAGACTTTGCTGTAGAGAGACCGGTGCCGACCAACAAGAATCTCGAGCCTCCAAACCAAGCGTCACGCCTGGACGAGATTAATCATTTGAAATGTCTCACTCATTTTTCTATTTTTTTTTCTTTTCAAATTTCGTTGCAAATTTCGTATATTCGAACATTTTTTGACAAAATTTTCGAATATACGAAATTTTTGAGAAAAGGACCCAAAAGATTGAATATTATTTTATAAGAACGATAATTTACAAATTTAATAATAAACTAACTTATAAAATATAATAAACCAATAAATCATAATAAATACTAATAAATTAATCGATAATTACTGATAATTAATCGTCCAAATAAGAAATCATAAATTATTCTCAATTAAATTAAAAACTATAATCTCGTCAAATGACTTTTATAAAATCGTTCCAAAATGAATATTTATGAAGTGTCAAATTTTCAAAAATCATAATATAAATTCATAAGGTGTCTAAATAATAATTTAAAAAAATCGTTGAATATTTTTTTTTCTCTTTTTTGAATCGTCGTTACTCTTTTTGACAAAATTGCGATTTATTTGTTTTTTTTTTTACGAAATCGAGATTTCAGAGTTTTTGTTTGGAAATTGATGGTAAAGGGCTGGTAAAAGGGCTGATAAAAGGGCTGTACCTGGTAAGATGGTGTTATCGCGGTTTATCTTGTCGAGGGTGATAAGGGCCGTTTCGACACGTTCGATTCCGTAGAGTTCGCGAACAGTGCCGCAAACTAGGGCGCCCTGTCCTCCGCTGGGTGCTCGATGAACGCTGAAAAGTGCACCTATGACAAGATCACCCCTCATCCGGGCTGAAGGATCCCCGGTATTTACCGAGCCGATCGCCATCGTTATCAGGCTCAAACTCGTCACGAACATTTCGATTTTCGACATTTCTACGAAATATCCCATCGAACCACCCATCGCTATCACGATTCTCCTCCGTGGTCCCTTTCCATTTTTTTGCTTCTCTTCCTGCGAGCCTCGAACGCGATCAGACTTTCTTCAGCACCTCGATACCTCCTGCGATTCATTTTACACTTTTTTCAAATCCTCTTGGACGAACCATCACTCTCGCACTTCCAAACGACCTTTTCCAAATTTTCCTTAAAATTCCAGTTTTTTCCCTATTTTTCAGATCCTGAAATATTTCGAAAAATTAACATTTGAAAATTTGCAAGAATTTCGAATCGAATAAATTTACAAATAAGTTTACAAATAAATTTACGAATTTTGTGGTAATTTTTGGACTTTGAAAAATTTTATTTTTTGGATTTTTCATTGTTATTATTATTTTTTCGTAAATTGCAAAAATAAAAAAAAACATTCGCAGATTTCTCATTCAAAAATAACGAAAATAAAAGCCATTCTTTATTTTCTCATTTCGAGTTTGTTTGGGTTTTTCTGGGGTTTATCAAGCTCAGACAAAAAACGAAATAATTCGTAGAAAATCGAAAAATTTCCTCACGATCCTAAAAAAATCGAAAAATATCCCTATAGAATAAAAAAAAGGTACAAGGACCCTCGAATTTCCCCAGAATCGTCGTTTTCCAATTACCTGACATTTTTTCGACGCAGCTTCGAAAATGGAAAGACCCAAAAGTAAAATAAAAATGATAATAAACAAAACGAGCGAGTCGGGTGTCGGTACAGGGCCTCATTATAGCGCACGTAAGGAACAAAGGGAACGCGTGCGATAAGAGTGAAACACACGAGGGGACGCTAATTAATTCTATGATCGCGATGTCGGAACACGGATTGTGAGGGAACGATAAAATCCACTTGAGCTTTTGTCGACCGGAAGCTCCGACCCCTTAAACCCACACGAGTCAAAAAAAGGTAAAAAATGAAAAAAAAAATGAAAAAAAAAAAATGAAAAAAAAAGGTTGTGTATCCGCGAACGGATACGAGAGTCGAGAGCACACGTGAGTATTTTAACGAGAAATCCGGAGTGTCTATCATGGGACTCGTGTCTTCGCGTATATCCGAGCTTTGCCGTTCTTTTTTTATCTGGTAATTGATGCAGATTCGCCGGCTTTGCTTTCCAATCTTTTTGGAATCATCTCCTGCGTCCCTTCATTAATTTTTTTTATAACCCTATTTTGTATTCTTCCTCGTACAAAAAAACTCCCGAATTTTCAAATTATTTAAAAATCATCTCCAGAATTTTCGAAAAAAATTTATCTCACGCCCGGAAATGAAAATTCATTTTTGAGGTTTTATTAGAACGATCGAGATAATCAGTGAAAACATTTTTTCTATTTGTCGAATTTAAAAAAATGAAGAATTGTCCAATTTGAAAAAATTAAGAATTGATCAGTGAAAAAAATATAAATAAAAAAAAATTTTTAATATAAAATATATAAATAAAATATAAAAATAAAATAAAAAAATTAAATATATTAAAAAAAATTAAATATATTAAAAAAATATAAATTAAATAAAAAATTCACCACTGAAAAAAAAAAATGTCCAGTTTCAAAAACCGACAATCGCCAATAAAAAAATATTTAAAATTCACAGCTGGAAAAAATAGAGGATTGTCCAATGAAAAAAAAAAAAAAAAAAAACAAAAACAAAAATTGTCCACTATATAAAAAAATAAAAAATTGTCGAATAAAAAAATGAAAAAAAAAAAATGAAAATAATTCGATAAAATGGAAGTTTTGTTATTTCTTGGAGTTGGTACAGCCCATAGGTGTAACGCGCGATGTACATTGATGTACGAGGGTAAAAGGTGCGTCCCTGGTAGGATGCGTTTAACGTGCACACACGTGACTTACAGAATCGGTGTATACGTAATTTACATCTCGGTTGGTTGGATCCTTTATCCCGTTGGTTGGCTCGAAGCAAAGGGTGCGAAGACCCTTCATAAGCACGAGAGAAATGAAAAAACAAAATCCCCGGTCCATCGCGAATGGGAACGTCGGTTATGTGACAAAAGGGCCTAAAGCCACGAGATAGGTATAACAGGTGAAACGATTCGAGCTTGAAAGCTTCGTTTCGCCAGGAACGAAATACACAAACACGGGCCAACGTGTGTTGGTCCAACTAGGCCTTCGCGACGATTCATAAAAGCCAACGTGAACGCTCGAACGAGTACGAATAACGTTTGGGTGTTGGTGATCCCAGAACCCTTTTTGCTTTTCTAAGCCCATACGCGTACACGGAGAAATCTCTGTGTCAATTGTAAAGCTTGAGGGAAGTTGATGAACGTTTTTCTCGAACGTGGCTACGACCCCTTTTTTTGCTAAAACAAAAACCACCAGAAAAAAACCCTACGAAAAATCTAAGAACCTTATCTTAAAATATAAAAATTATTATTTATTAAACCTAAATATTTATTTATTAAAATTATTATTAAAAATATATATTAATTTAATATTTAATATTTAAAATATATTAATAAATATATTAATAAACATATTAACATTTTTTAAAAATATTTATTAAAATATTAAAATATTTATTTATGAAATCTAAAAACCTTATTTAACCTTATCTAAAAATCTAAGACCCCCAAAACTGTTTTTTAATCACTGACGAAAACTCCCGTGTACTAGACTCAAACAAACCCAAACAAACCCAAACGAATATTCAATTTCGCGATCGCAGGGTGCGCTGGATATTTTCAACCAGAAATACCGTAACAATGACGTTTGTGGTATTTCTTTGGCTCGACGGATGACGAAATCGATCGAAGCTGATCAATCAAACGTTTGGACTACATTGATGAACAGTTCGAAGTTGGAATCCGTTTTTTCATTCATTTTTTCACCAAGAAGAAAAAGTTTGATTCCAACGTTTCGCGTCATCGAAACGAATGTGACACGATGGATGAGAAAATCCATAAGTTATATCGATGAATCGACTGATTCCATTAGGGCATCGATATCGATCAATCTCCTCGTTATTCATTCATATATTTCGATTTGACTTTACAATCAGCTCGTAGCAGCGTTATATTGGCAACATCGAAACGAAGCTACGCTTTCTACCGTGAAACGTAATTAACCGGCATCGTGATGGATTAATGAGGAAGCAAAATTCGAACGATGAATTTTCGAATGTTCCGAATAAACGAACAGACGCGGATGATAATATTTGAAACGGGTTTTGGAAATGCTCGTGTTGGAACAGTTTCCCTCATTAATAACGAAATCTGATGTTCCACGCGTATTTGGATACGCACCAGTATTCGATTTCAATCAAAACGTGTATGGGACTTTCCAGGCACGCCAAACCCAAACAAACCCAAACAAATCCAAACAAATCCAAACAAATCCAAACAAACCCAAACAAACTCGAAAAGGCTGAACAAACCCGAACAAACCCAAACAAAGCCGAACAAACCCAAACAAACCCCAAAAAAGCCGAACAAATCCAAACAAACCCGAACAAACCCAAACAAACTCGAAAAAGCTGAACAAACTGAAAAAAAGCCGAACAAATCCAAACAAACCCGAACAAACCCAAACAAACCCAAACAAACCCAAGAAAGCTGAACAAACCCAAACAAACCCAAAAAAGCCGAACAAATCCAAACAAAGCCGAACAAACCCAAACAAACCCAAGAAAGCTGAACAAACCCAAACAAACCCAAAAAAGCCGAACAAACCCAAACAAACCCAAACCCAAAGGTTTGGGACCTTCCAGGCACACTAAACCCAATCAAACCCAAATCCAAACATATGGGACCTTCCAAGCACCCTAAACCCAAACAAACCCAAACAAACCCAAGAAAAACATAAAAGACTCCATGAAAAGCCTGGAACTGAACTAAAGCCTGGCCAACTGAAGAAAACGTTGCTCAAACGCTTGAAAAGAAGATGGCCAAATATGGACCTAAAAACCAGTCCGGTTTGGTCAAAGTCCAAAGTTCAAAGTTTGCCTCTGGATTCTCCAGTAAGCTCGCAAAGTGACGTAACACCCAACGGAAACAAAGAGACTCTCCTTCCCTTCGTGAACAATGAAGAACCGTCTTCTCGACTGACGGTTAATAGTTAATGACATTGCGTTACCGGAAGTGTCAACCGGGACATTCGTCCTCGAGACTGTCGCGTTTTAATAATTCTCTAAGTACACTTGCCTCTTGTCAGAAACCCGCTTAACTTTAGTCGTCGTAAACGAAACTTCACCTTCCAACGAATAGAGTTCGTTAATCAACAAAAAGAAAGAAAACGTTTTTTTTCTCTTGTATAAAACGGAAAATTTCGTCGTTCTCTTTCAAAGGTCAATTAATTATTTTATTTTATTCATAAAAAAATGTTGAATTTTTAAAAAATTTAATTCTTTTTTTGAATTTTATTCGTTTTTTCAATGTTATTGGTTTTTTGAATTTTATGGGTTTTTTGAATTTTATTGGTTTTTTGAATTCCATTGGTTTTTTAAATTTTATTGGTTTTTTGAATTTTATTGGTTTTTTGAATTCCATTGGTTTTTTAAATTTTATTGGTTTTTTGAATTTTATTGGTTTTTTGAATTTTATTGGTTTTTTGAATTTTATGGGTTTTTTGAATTTTATTGGTTTTTTGAATTCCATTGGTTTTTTGAATTCCATTGGTTTTTTAGATTTTATTGGTTTTTTTTAACTTAATTCGTTTTTTGAATTTTATTGGTTTTTTAAATTTAATTCGATTTTTGAATTTCATTCATTTTTTCGAATTTAATTGATTTTAAAAATTTAATTCAGAAAATGAATAATTCGAAAATGAAGGGAAGATATTGCGTCACGGTACACAAAGGGAAATAAAAATTCTCGATCTTTGAGACGCGATAAACGCGAACGGTTAAAAGTTCGGAAGAATATGGGCCTCGCGCATTGAGAACGCGTTTATCTCGCGTCGAGGATGCAACCTGCATCAGGTACACGCCGGATGAACAACCAAGATTTTCATTTACGTAAATCTCGTTAAGTCAAGCCCCAACTTTCCAGGTTCCGTCACAAAGTCTTACGCGTCTCTGATATCTTCCTGGTGGAATTTTCGTCTCGACGAAAATAAGCGAGGCGCTTTTGTCGGTGAGCCCTACTCGCGATTATGAAATCGCTCGTGTCTCGAGGATACGCGAATTATTTGAGATCAAAACTGCCGGATATGCCGGATCTCGGAAAAGATTAAAAAAACAATTTATTTTGATAAATCATCCAAAGTTTTAATTGCAATTTTATGTCAATTTATGAAATTAATAATAATAATTATTATTATTGAACATGATTATCATTATCTATAAATGATAAATTACATTAAATTATTATACATATTACTTATAGATTTATAAATAATTATCATTGATTATTGTTTATAATTTTACAGAAATTTAATGGATTCAAAAAATGTTCAGTTTTATAATAATTTAAATATAAGAATATTTCGAGGATTTTTTAGAGCGTTTTTTTTATCTTAATGACGCAAGCAAGAGGAGTTTTTGATAGATTTTTGGAATTAAAAAAAAGTGAATAAAAAAATCAACTCGAATTTTGAAAAGATACTTTTTGAATTTTTTTCGAAAATACTAATATCAGAAATCAACAAGAATTTTGAAAGATTTCTTTTCGACATTTGTCAGTTAGTCGAAACAATTTTACAATTTACAAAAACAAAAACTTGATTTTTTGTTCGACATCAAGAGAAATGACTAGGAGCCTCGAAGAAACTTCTAAAATTGAGATTTATCCAACGAGTCGAAAAAAAATCAAAGAAGCCTGCTGGTTCGAGTTTCGCTTTGCGCCATGAAAGATAAACAGGCCGAACGGTTAATAGCACTTGGCTAATACACGGGCACATCTGTTTTTCTAACGCCAATTCTAACCAGTTTGCTTTTGGCTATACACACGAACCGGCATCCACCACGAGATGGAAAAAACGTATTGCGTTGAATAAATACGTTCAAGTGCGACGTGATGAGCTCGCTTCTAGTAAAAAAAAAAAAAAAAACATTAACTTCCTACGCTGGCGGTTAATAAAAACGAGAATTATTCTTATCATTATTATTATCATTATTATTCCATAAATACTGAATTTTTTCCACTCACGATACTCGAAAGAATTATTTTTATTTGTTAAAATTTTTGTAACAATACCATCAAAAAAGATATTTTATTTTATTAAAATTTTTGTTAGTACTATAAGTGAAAATATTCATTTGCACAAATTAATTTAAATATTAATAAATATTTCTTCCAATTAAATATCAATTTTATTAATTGAAAGAATTTAGAATTATTTCAACTAATTTCGTAATTATTGTATATTAATATTCGTCTGTTGGATTATTATGATTTTATTTATTTATTTTTTATTTTATTTTCTTTTTTCAATATCAAAAACCCATTACGAAACAGCATATTTGTCACGAGGGTAATTGACGTTTTTTGTCGGCCCATCCCATCGAAAAGTCTCGGGGGAACGTCCGACAAAGTGAAACATGACGCGAGACGGATTATCGAATTCTTTCAGTGCGGTCTGAGTACCCGGTTAATTCGGGAAACAGCTTCCTAGACGAAAAGCTTCATCGGCCAAAAAACCGAGGAAAACAAAACTTTCAAAATATCTCAACCCATGGAAAAAATGATTTTTTTTTTCATATTGATTATGAATTGTAAAACTGAAAATAACTTTTTTTTCCGAAACGAAAAAGAAATCTTTCCAACACGGTTTTTATTTATTGTTTTTATTTTTTTTTAATTTGATGTTAGAAATTTGCATACGAGCTTATACCTCGAATCGCGGATTTTTGTAGGCTCCCAGACCAAATATAAATTAATCTTTCGGGAATTCTTCATCGCTCGATGATGAGAAAAAAAAACAAAAAAACGCGAGGCAAGATTAAATTTATCGCTGTATTTTTGGCGGTTCGAAAAAGTTTCCCAGCTTCCGGTGGGAGTTGCCTTTTTTCCTATTTTTTCGTTTTCTTCATCAAAAAACAATTTTTAATTTTTTTTTTAGTAAAAAAATACGTTTTTCTTTCATTTCGATTTTTTGTTTAATTTGCAAGATTGGTGATTTGAAATTCGGATTACGAAAAAGAATATCAAAAAGGGCAATATTTCACTTGGTAATTATTCAAAAGCGTACCGTTGGTTAATCTTGTTTTGGTTTTTCGTTTAAAAAAAAAAAAATGTTTTCGTCTTTTTTCGGTCCCTGATGAAAATCGTTTCGTGCACACACGAAGCGCTTCAATTATTCACGACGTAATGAAATTAGCGAAGGACCGAGTGACGAAAGCGAAATACCGAGTCGTCCGCGGAAATTCCGTTGGAATCCCGAGAAATGTTTATTATTAAGGGGTATTCGAGTTTTGCGCGAGCTGAGAAAAACAAATTGCGCGATGAAATTTAACCGTGGAATTGAAGCTTATTTTTTACCATGGATAAATGAATTTTTATTAATTTTTAGTAATTGTTTAATAAAAGTTTTAACGATTTTTATTAATTACAATTGTTTGGGTTTGTTTGGATTATTATTATAAATGAGATATTTTCATTTGATTTATTTTTTAATGAATTTTGAGTTTATGAAAATTTATTATTTTAGAGAATTTCAATAATGCTTTTAAACAATAAATAAACAAATTATGCATTTTTACGAAATTCCCCTTAAAGTTTGGTCTAAGTTCGAACATCGTTCGAAGATAACATTGCTCGAGGTAATATTGCATCAGGTAGGATTCTGTATCCTCTAAACCAGGGGATGATCTCTCGTAGAGTTGGAATTCGGAATATCGCTCGAGGACGACAAACAGTCGCCCACGAAAAGTTGACTCTCGTACGCGAACTTAATCAGTTGCGACTCGTGCGGCTCCGCGGAGTCCTCGGTAGACAACGCGTGGCGGACGTGAAAAAAAACAGTGATAAACCGAAGAATAAAAAAAAATTGGTGCTTATATGGACCCCCTAACATTTAATTATTCACGTATAATTCATTTTATTTATTCCCCAAACGGTATCGAACTGTTTTTTTTAAACAATTTGTTTTTATTGATTAATAAAAAATAATCCAAGCGAGAAAATTAATTAAAATCATTTAAAAAAAGTCGATTATAAAATAATAATTCAATAATTTAATTTAATTCAATAAACAATTATTTAAGTAACTAAGTAATAAAATTCGTTTATCCAATTCCTCTTTTATTAATTAATCAAAATAAAAATAATAATTCAATTAAATAATTGATTAAAGTAATTACTTAATCACTCGAGTAATTAGTAAAATTTCGTGTATGCATATAATACGAATTTCTTTTTTATTAATTAATAAAAACAATTAATTAAAAAAAAATCCAATCAAGTAATTGATTACAGTGATTATTTAATTACTCAACTAATTAGTAAAAATTCATGTACGCAATTAAGACTAATTTCTTTGGGACATTTTATTAATTATTTCATTTCGTCCTAATTAAGTCATTCAGTTAGCAGTTCAGTTTTGGAGTAAGAAATTAATTGATTAAAAATGTTGACAAACTTATGGGGGTCCATATTCCCACCAATTGCTCAACGTGTGGCCCTGAGAAAATGTGTAACGAGAGATAGAGCGAGAGGAAACGAGGGAAAAGATATAAAACTTCGATACCAAAGTTTTATACGAATCGAGAATAAAATTTACGCACCAGTGCATGCGCACACACGATGAAAAAACCGCAAAATTTTACGAAGTTCCGAAAACCGCAAAATTTTGTATCCGCCTGGTCCGGATTGCAAGAGTGATAAAAATGTCCAGAAATTTGTCCGAAATAAAATATTTGTTTTGTTCCGCACAAAAAGCACTCTTTTATTCTTCTAATTAATTCACGATTAATAAATTAAAATAATTCACGGAATTGAAGGAAAAAAATTGAGGATTTTGATACGACCTAATTTTGAAACCCAAACAAACCCAAACACAAAATTATGAAATTCCGTAAGAAAAAATATCTATTTTAATAATTCTCTGCTTCTGGGGTCCCTTGAATCTTCACTCGTATTTTTTTCGAGGTTACGTATCAGTTTGTAACATAAATATATTTACAGATATAAATATACTCAGCTGCTTTGAACTTGAACCACACACGCCCACTGAACGATTTTTCTTTTTTCGTTTCGTCATTTTTATTTTCAATTTTAATTATATTTTATTTTATCATTTTTCGACGAAAAGTAAAAAGTTAAAAAACTTGCTGTGATGAAAAAAATCGTTTTAAAAAAATGGAAAATCCACGCTTTAGAAATGAATCGCGTTGAAAGATACGATAAAAAAAAAAAGATGCGTCAGATCCGTCGCACTATCGATCGAAGATCGAATCTGTTTGATTAGATAAAACGGAACTTACCTGCCGGTCGTTTTCTTCGTTATTGTTCACGATAACGAAACTTGTGTATTATCACGAAAAGAAAATAACAGATTTTTATCCAAATGTCGCAATTTTTTATAAAACTTTGGTTAACGATCTTCAAAAAAATAAAATCTGAATAAAATCTGATTCACACGGATTCGCGGTTTGAAAATCGTGTAAATTCCAAAAAATCGAGAAATGAGAAAAAAAAACCCACACACACAAAAATTGGGGAACTGATAAAAAAACAAAAATAACCCACCAATTTCACAGAAATAATCAATTTCCTTTTTGGCCGGAAAGTTCCAAAAAATCACAAAAAAAAAAAATTAAAAGGCTTTTTTTAAAAACGAATTTTTTGAAGGATTTTTTTTAAAAGGAATTTTTTGGAGGCTTTTTTTTAAAAGGAATTTTTTAAAAGGAATTTTTTTTTAAAAGGAATTTTTGGAGGCTTTTTTTTAAAAGGAATTTTTTGGACGCTTTTTTTTAAAAGGAATTTTTTGGACGCTTTTTTTAAGGAATTTTTTTAGGCTTTTTTTTAAAGGAATTTTTTTGAGGCTTTTTTTTTAAGGGATTTTTTGGAAGCTTTTTTTTAAAAGGAATTTTTTTGAGGCTTTTTTTGAAAATGTTTTTTTTTAGATTTTTTGGCAAGGAATTTTGCAAAGTTTTCGAACTGTTTTAGAAGACGCAATTGAAAATGAAAATTTGTTCGAGCGCGCCACGTTCAAACTGTGCTCCGGTTGGAGCCACGGGAAAATAAAAGGTTTCGCGAGCGTTTCGTTGCGCGGCCCTCCAACGTGTAAGGGAGAATCGTCTGGTCCGGTCGTCGCGTTGTCCCGCGTATGATACGAGGAGCCGCGGCACATGCGCGAAAAAGCCGCGCGCGTCTCATCCTCGCGTTATGGGAATGGAAAAACGAGCGTGCGATTTCCCGTCGGGTGAAACAACACGTAGACTAGCGCGAGACACTCTCCATTAATCATTCAGTCACTCGAATAGCCCGTTGCCTCGAGTCACCCCTAACGATTATTAATCAGCCTCCAAAGTACTTATTCGTTATTTATTAATCCGGAGGAACTTTAAGATCGCCGTAACTGAATTTATGACAATCAGGATTTTTAATTTTGGGTTTTCGAAAATTTTGTAAGTCAAGAAAAATCAGCATTGAAAGCGTTTAAAAATAATTGGAATTTAAACATTAAATTTATTAAGTATTGAAATTTGAAAATTTAATCGTATAATAATTGAAATAAAATTACATAAGAAATTAATTGTATTGAATAAGAATTGAAATTAAAAAATCGAATTATTTAATAATTAAAATCGAATTCAATAAGAAATTAAGTCAGGAATTAAATTGAATTAAATAAAAATTGAATTTTCAAATTTAAAGAATAATTGAAATTAAAAAATCAAATTCTTTAATAATTAAAATAAAATTCAATAAGAAATTAAATCAGGAATTAAATTGAATTTTCAAATTTAAATAATAATTGAATTTCTAACTATGCTCCAACGATACACTCGTTCTTTTCAGATTTCAGTTTTCGAGTGCACGATCATGATAATGTTCACTTTTATCTTATTTTTTAATGAAAAAGGACTATCGATCATTGCGTATTATTTTAGTCGATAAAATGATATAATAAATGGGAATTCCGCTGGCCACAGCGATAAATCACCAAACGAGAGAATCCTCAGTACTGACGTATTATTATCGAAGTGTCTGCTTTGAAATATCGCGGCACTGTAATAATATGTCAGTACGAGACAATTTAATCCCAAATTCGCCCCTTTGCGAATAGGCTTTCTTTCATAATTTTTATAAATTCCATTTACCATTTTTTAGCCATCAAAAATTTAATAAAAGTTTCTTGTCCATGTTGAATTCAATGAAGAATTTTTTTCCATCATAAATTCAATACAGTATTTTTTTTTCATTGAAAATCTAACGACAAATTTTTTTCCATAGGAGATCCAATGAAGAATTTTTTTCCATTAAAAATCCAATGAAGAATTTCTTTTCCATAGGAAATTCACTAGAAAATTCTTTTCCATTAAAAATCCAATAAAGAATTTACATTCCATCGAAAAATCAAAGATCTTTTTTCATCGCCATATATCTCACCCCAACCAAACCCAACCAAACCCAAACAGCTTCAAAATCTCTCCGGACGCAACCAACCCAACCGAACCCCAAAAAAATCAAAACCCATCACCAATTAAAAATTTCTGCATTCTCAAAAATTCCAATGTCAAAAATAAAAATTTAAAAAATTGAAAAAAACAAAAAAAAAAAAGACGTCGTTACGCAACGAGTCGACGATATGAATTATCGGCTGGAATAATACGAGCTTCCAGTGGAGTTTCCAGCACAAAACATTTAAGCCGTATATAAAACAAACGAGCGATTCGTCGAGGCGACTGCGGTCACGTTTGTAATTGATTCAGTCGATGTAACGCTGTCTCAGCAAGTGGTCATTGCCGATTGGGCTTTCCCGAGCGCGTTTCATTGTTGCACACAAAAAATGTTTCGCATTTTCAAGTGAAAAAATAATTTTTCAAAATTATTATTATTATTATTAGTATTATTATTAATCAGCGAAAAAAATTTTCGATACGAAGAAAAGCTATATAAATCTCGCGACGCCGTCAGTCGTCTTCTTAAGGGGTCAGACCGTCACGTATTAAATTGGCGCGATGAGGCACGTCGGTTCGACCGCTGTAATTTTACTATCGGTTATAACGACCGTACGAGCGCTCTCGATCGAACCGAATCACGGTGAGAACTAACGAGACAATTGCCCGGCCAGAAATCATCATTACCAGCAGGAATAATAATCTCGTGGGAAGCTGGCACACGAAAACTCTCATCGCGATATCTTTTTATCACAGATCTTGATTGTCCAAATTGACACGCTGAGAAACTGAATTGAGCGAGTGCAGTTGGACAGTTGGCGATTTTGAAAATAAAATTTTTAGATTTTCAAAATAATATCATTCACGACCGACCTGAATTTTATTTTTATTTCTATAATTTTTTTACTTTTTTTTTATCATTTTAATAATTATTTTGAATTCTTTTTTATTGAAAAGTTAAGTCACGATTTCATTTTTTCATCGAATTTTATTTAATGTACATTTTTGTTTGGGTTAGTAAATGGATTTCGGTGTTTTTTTTTAGAATGAGAAAAAAAAGGACGATCGGTGTTCGATTTTTTAAAGAACTTTATTTTTACGAGACACAATAATATACATAAATATTTAAAAAGTAAACATTCTTTTTCATTTAAAAAAAACGTGTCCCGTTCCATTTTTGATGAAATGATTATTTATTCGTATACTTATTATTCAACAGAAATTTTGAAAAAAAAATTTGAATTTTGTAAAAACGGAAAAATCGATTAACGGTCACCCATCTAAATAGTTCGATGTGCGCGAAACATGATTATTGCGCATGCGCAATATGAAATGTTGAAGTAAAAATGTATGGTTGCAGAGAAGAGTTGCATAGTCGGTGACGCGTGGGCCGAGGAGTGCAAAAGCTGCATCTGCGTCGAGCCAGGAATTACGAGGTGTCGAGTAACGTTGTGCGCCTCAATACTGACTCGCGTATTGGACACTTGCAAGGACGGAGAGATAACGAAAGTCGGTTGCAACATGTGCGTATGTCGAAGTAACAAGCGAGTATGCACCAAGAAACGATGCCCGAAACTTTTGACCGAACGATACAGTACGTGGCCTCGAAAGACGGGATACTCGAAAGACGCCCTGCCCAAACTTTCGTAACTCGTCCAAGTCTATATCTCGTACTTTCCACGAACTTATTAACCCTACTGATAAACCGGAAGTGAAAAACGCATAAAACAAACCGGAAGTAGAACTGGCAAGTTTCACTTCCGGTCTTTGCACAAGTTAGGTTGGAACTCAACGAGAACGATTATTTCGCAATTAGATTTCTTCATCTTTCAAAAAAAAAGATGACATTTTTAAATAGTCCATTTTGAGGTTACGTAAACGTACGAAACCATTTGTTGAAGATAAACGAAGAAATAAAAGAACTTCCGGTTGTCTTACAATGTCATTTTTTAAACCCTTGAATTTTCATTTACAAATCGGCTTGAATCTTCCTCGCAAGTTTTTTCTTCGTTTTTCACGTTTGGAGGTTTAAGATTCGAATATGCAATACGATTTGTTGGAAACTTGATTAAACCCAAACAAACCCAATAACAAATCGGCCTGAACTTTCTCCCGTTTTTATTTTCGTTTCTCGCGTTTAGAAATTTACGATTCGAAAATGGAACACGATTTTCTGGAAACTTGATTAAAAATCAGCAAAAAATAATGAGAAAAGGTAAAAGAACAACGATAACGTAAATCTGAATACACGAGGTCAAAGTTCGCATCGTTGGAACACAACGACAATTTTTTGTTTCGTCATTTTTATTCTTTATCCAAAATCCACATTTTTTCGGATTTGGATATCAGGTGTCTAAAAATGGTAAGAAAAAATTATGGTGCATTTTTCTGTATTTAAATGAGGCTTGGATGATTGAATAATAATTGATGTCGTCGCGGGCCAACGTTGCAAACATCAATGTCGTAGGACTCGACCCAATTGATTTTTAGTTATCTTTTATTGTACCGGAACATCTCGTACACGAAATAATGGAGAGCGACCTTCATCGAAGGCGTTTACGTGTTGGGGTTGGCGTTGGGTCCGCGACGGCGTCCGTAGGTCTGCACCACGGTCACGAATCGTCTGTTGTATTGGATACGTCTCTTGGCACGGCCAGTCTTCTTTTTGCTTTTCTCTTGTTTCTCGACCTGTGTCCGTAACATCGTAATGAAGGATCTCATTTTCGCTCTTCGGTACAATCCTTAATCTTCTCGAGGACTTTGTTCGATATCGATTATAAGTACACACTCAGAAGCACCGGACCAACGAAATAAGTTTTCGTTATCGATCCTTATACTTATTGCAAACTCACAATTCTTTGTCGCAACATCCGAATGCAACATTAATAATCCATGTCTATTTAGTAATTTCCGGTGGAAGATTCGAGGCTTTTTTAAGCACGCAAAAAGGTGTGATAAACTTCTTATTAATGGGATCTCTAACGAACCGACAAAACACGGCTTTGGATAATAATGAAAAAGAGAAATGGAAAAAAAATTTTGTAGCGGAAAACATCAACCTCAATTTTCGGAAATATTTAAAGAATTATTAAATCATTAAACCCAGACAAAGTTGAACCGTTAATTTCGGCTATATTGAAAAATCAGAAATACTCACAGAATCGTTAAATCGTTGAACCCAAACAAACCCAAATTTCAGCAATACTTCAAAAATCAGCAATATTTCAAAAATCAGCAATATTTCAAAAATCATTAAATCATTAAACGCAAACAAACCCAAATTTCAGGAATATTAAAAAATCAGCAACATTTAAAGAACCATAAAATCGATAAACCCAAACGAACGCAAATTTCAAACCCAAATTTCAGCAATTAAAAAAAAAAGAGATCAAAGGTGGACTGTAGCAGATTGATGAAAAGCCAAGTCCGCATAGGGATCGAAACTTCACTTTAACCTGCCCTTTTTTTCTAGCACCGAGTTATTACCGTTACTCGTACGAAGTCAAATAACAGTTTAGATCATTCGATGCTCCGAATATATCGAAATCGTAGAAAATTAGAAATTGATTTTGGCTAATTAGATGTGTAACTGTGGGCTCACCTTGGGAGTTTGTCCCTTGACTTTTCCGGCACGAGCGAGCGATCCGTGAACTTTACCTCCGAGCAGCGGAACGGTCAATTCAAGGATATCGCTGGTCAGTTCGGAGACGGAAGCCTCGTCGCTTAAGGGTACGCCGCTGCAGTGCAGAGTTACGGCGCCGTCCAGGAAGCCCAGCCGAGCCTAACCCAAACAGAAATTTCGTAGAATCCAAAAAACTTGAACGAGCTCGAAATGTTGGAGATCATTGATAAGACGAATGTTTGATTGGACAATCGTCACCCTGAGATCTCCATTTTTATTTTGCATTATTGCTCGTTCCGACATTGCGATGACAATTGTCGGGTTATCATTATAATGCGGAGATTATTGATCATGCGTATATAAAATACCTTGATTTCTCCAATCGTCTCATTGCCTTCGCAATTGATGACGTGGGTCTCCTGCCCGCGAATTTGGAGCTGCATTTTGGCTTTTTCTGAAAATGAAGAAAATCGTCGATCGACGCGCCCGAGAAAAAGTGGAATCTACTCTGGTCACGTGTTTGCCAGTTTCCAGCGTAAAACTTTTTGGTTATTTGTTAATCGCGCGAATTTCCGAAATTGATAAAAACTCGACGTTTCTTTGGGATTAATTATTGATGCGATGATAAAATTCGTCATTTTTGGAATATAGATAAAACGCGATAAAAGCGGAGATCGACTAACGAATGGCTCACCTTGCTTTCGTGGGTTATGTCGTAAAGACCGAAACGGGAAGTCGCACTCTAGCCGGAAGTCACCACCGAGACTGGATATTACCGAACTCTCGATTTTATCAACATTTTAGTTTTTATTGATATTTATTTTTTCAGCGATTATAATACGGTACAAAATACGATTGAAAATTCTTTATTTTACGATGATTCGTTAGTTTTTGCGAATCGAGAGTTTTTAGCATTTAGACTTGCGCTTGACTTTCGCCGTTCCTCCGCTTGGGGGACATCCGTCCAGCCAATCAGGGCATGCCGGAAGGATTTTATACTGGAATTCCAATAACGATACGGGATTGGCGCATTCCGATTTTTCCCATATTTTGAAAACGTAACGCCGAATTCGTATTGAACGAACATCCGCTGACCAATCAAAACGCGACGACATCTCGAAAATACGTGAAAAAGGAATTCGAAGTATTCGATTGGTTATTTGACCAAAAAAATCGCGATTTCGATCGACAATGTTTTCCTCGTGGATAGTGTTCATAAAAACGAACCTAAAATTTTTAACGAGATAAAAAATAAGGAAATCCACTACTAATCGATGATTTACAAGTAAAATTAATTTCAGTGAATTCGATCATTATTTTAACTGGAGATTGATTGATCGCGACCTTGTCAGTAACAAATGCTTAAACTTATAATTTTTTATTTAAACTTTTCGATTTACAGTTTTTATTTCAAAATTTACAAAATTAAAAAAGTATCAATTGGGATTGGGAGATAGGGATTGGTTGTCCATCAATATCTTCAATAAAAACAATTACAATAACTATGATTAAACCTTAATCGATATGATTACAGTATTAGCCACAAACTACCCAATTACTATCATACGTAGTTATGAACTTCTTATCAATCAGACAATCCATCCGAATCGTCCTGACTATCGTCATCCTCCACCTGTGTACTTTTCAAATGAAGATAACAGCCAATTTTCTTCCTGATAAGATCACCCCACAACAAACTAGTACCGCAAGCGGGACAATCGCCTTCAACAGGCACCAACCATTTGTCTTTTGTAAAACGTTTCGCCAAACAAATCAAATGAGCCGTCAAGTGACAATTGGATTTCACGCAAGTTACGTTATCTTCTATTTTCACACGAGCGTCGCACAGCGAGCATAACATCAACGTTGTTTCTTCCCGGGCTGATTCTTCGCTTTCAGGGGGATTTTTGGAGTTTTTGCGCTTGAGACTTTTGGAGGCTACTTTTCCGTAGCTGATAGGCATGTGCATGGGTGGAGAAATATCGGCGCTGTTAGCTATCGAAAATTCATAATCTAGCCACCTTACGGTCAACGGGAGACGGCGCCAAGGTCCGACCTTCAACATCTCCGAGAGGACTGAAAGACGATATTGGAAAACGCTTTGCTTGGAGCTCTTCTTAGCTACGTGCCGGAGACGCCTGCTCAAGTCCGGGTGTTGCCATGCCCATTCAAACTGAAAACGAATATGCGCATTCCGCTATTTTTACTCATTTTTTAAATGTATTATTTTTTATTTGATTTTTGTACTCGTTTATTTTGTTTCATTTTCTTTCATTTTTTCTACTCTGGATCGTCGATGAGGTTAAGTAGGTTTGGGTTTTAATACGTACTCTTAGGGCTGATGTAGAATTTGGAAACCCGTGCACAATTAGAACCATGTTCCTACGATAAACGACAAAACAGAAAGAAGTAATTTAAAAAAAAGGATGGAATTAGCAATGTATAACCTACAAAAATCGAAATCTCGTAGATGTTCGAAAAAATCTCGAAAAAGAAGAAATTTAGAAACACGACGCTTACCAAGGTCCTTTTTTGCTGGTTCTCCAAGCGCCTCCAAATTTCTTTCCAGCATTGTGTTGTTTTATCCTACGTCTCGGATCGACCGTATAACCTATGTAAGTTCTGCCTTTGTACGTGGGATTCGTACAGTAGAGTAAGTATACGCCAAAAAAGTGTTCTACGACTTCCGGTTCTTCCATACTTTCTTAAATTCAATAAATACTTATTTACAACAGTTTGCAATTTTCAACAAAACAATATCAGGAATTCGCCATATTGAGGCGGGATTTAAAGGGACGCAGTTTCCGGAAGTGACGTCGTAGCTATCAACGCCGGAAGTGGCGTGATTCGCCGTCTCTCTCGCGCTCCCCAACAAACGAACCTAACCTACAATTCGCTTGCGTGCATTGTTTTGATACAGGGCCAAAGCAATTTCTACCCGTTCAACGAACTCGACAAACATCGATTGGAAAATCGTGAACGAAGATTGGACTACATGCTGTGCAAGTACGGTCTCGTCTCGACTGTAACATGAATCGCCTCGATGATCCACCGAATCTGATCAAGGGCAGAAAGGCTGCCTCGTTCATTGGCATGAACGGTAAATCCAGGCGTATTAACTTTTCTTACTCGTATATTTACTTCGATAAACAAAAATTCGTTTCTTTATGTTTGGGTTTGTTTAACCCAAACAAACGAAAAACAAAAATTCGATCCTTCAATGTTTGGGTTGGTTTAACCCAAACAAACCAAAAACAAAAATTCGATCCTTCAATGTTTGGGTTTGTTCAATCCAAACAAATCGAAAACAAAAATTCGTTTCTTCAATTTTTAGGTTTGCTTAACCCAAACAAACCTAAACGAACCAAAATCAGAAACTCGATTCTTCAATGTTACCCGATCCGACGCCTTTTCCACAGGTGGACCGGAAACCGATGATCAACAACGTCTACGCTTCCAGGTAGAACTGGAATTCGTCCAGTGCTTGGCTAATCCAAACTATCTAAACTGTAAGTATCGACCTTTACGATAACAGAGCTATAGAAGTATGACCTTGGGACGACCTTGAAAGTAGGATAAATTCGGTTCGTTTCAACTTTGTTAAAAAAATTATTTAATTTTTTTTTTTGGAATTTGAAGAAATCTAATTATAAAATGACGTTCTTTTTTGACAAAAGCAGTACATTATTCCATAACATTGTTCGCCTCGGCAGTTTTGGCCCAGCGCGGCTACTTCAAAGATTCAACGTTCATCAATTATCTCAAATATCTGCTGTACTGGAAGGAACCCGACTACGCGAAGTATCTGAAGTATCCCATGTGCCTGTATTTCCTGGATTTACTGCAGTACGAGCACTTCAGACGCGAAGTCGTAAATTCCCAATGCACAAAATTCATTGACGACCAGCAAATCTTGCTGTGGCAGCATTACACGAGACGCAGAACTCGTCTGTTGCACACAGCGGCGGAACAGACGCAGCACAACAATCCGCAGAACAACGGTATAACTCAGCCGAAAGTACCCTAATGACGGCGACGAGTCTTGGTTGAATATTCGAACGGTATCTCTCTCTCTCTCTCTTTACAATTCACCCGTTTCAGTCGCGTTGAAATTTGTACCTGTGATAGCTCGGACATTGGGAAGGAAAAAAATAGCGAACGCAGTTCTTTACTTCCTTTTTTTTTTTTTCGTGCTTACACGATTTTCTTTATCCGTAAAACACTTGTATACTATCGACGATACTTATTTCGTTACTTAAAGCGTAAATAGTTTTATTAATACTTTTTAAAGAATAAATCGTCACGTGAGAAAGTTTTTCATCGAGTTAGCTCCTGCGGTGAAACTCGACGATTATATTCAGCGAAATTCCTTTGGTGTGTCTTGCAGCCTCAGATTTGAGATTATTTACTCTGTACAATATCGGGGACGAACTTAATATCTAATTTTTGCTTTCGGAGAAATTAACGATTATACCATTTCCGGCGTCGACCCAATCCTCGGAGAAAAGCTTCTCTCGCAGTATCTCACGTTTGGAAGCTCTCGCATCGTCGCTCTTCTCAGCTTCGCAACTCGCCACGCCGATCTTATTTTTCGTCAGGGTTCTACCTATCTGCGTTACCAAGTCCGGCAGAGTTACGTTCTTCGTTTCGGGCAGTATCAGACTTATGAGACCTGATATTAGGCACAGGATACCAGTGATCGACAAAGGCGCAGCTATCGTCGTGTGGTTTTTCTGTGTTGAGAGAAACGATGAGATAATTCCAGTTTTAGCTGATTTGTGAGGTTATGTCTTCTTCGGATTAAAAAGGTGGAAAAACGCGTTATAGAAATCGCTGAATTTCACTGCACTTTGATTAATCGAGAAAATTTTACATGAGAGGTTTATTTGGGTTTAAGAGATTTTGGGGATTATTTTGAAAATTTGTTTGGGTTTGTTAGGGTTTAAGAAATTTCGAGGATTTGAAAATTTGTTTGGATTTAGGAAATTTCGAGGATTTGAAAATTTGTTTGGATTTCGGAAATTTCGAGGATTTTAAAATTTGTTTGGATTTAGGAAATTTCGAGGATTTGAAAATTTGGATTTCGGAAATTTCGAGGATTTGAAAATTTGTTTGATTTTGTTTGGGTTTAAGAAATTTCGAGGATTATTTTGAAAATTTGTTTGGGTTTGTTTGAGGTTAAGAGATTTCGAGGATTATTTTGAAAATGTGTTGACGCTCGACTCACCAGCGATAAAATGTGGGGAGCGCTGAGACTCCCGAGCATACCAGCGATTGCGCACAGTCCCAAACAAGCCCCTCGTCTCACGGTTGGAAATATTTCAACGGTGAAGAGATAAGCCGTCGCCAGTAAGCACACCACCGAAATTTTTCCGATAACCAAAAATACGAGTCTCACTGGTCCTGTCAGGAAAAAAGACGAAAATTCATATCTTCCAAACGGGAAAAACGAAAGGTCTTGAAATACGCAGGTACGTATAAAAAAATACGAAGCGAAATTGAAATTTCTTTTTTTTCCAAAAATTCAGAATAAATATGTAACGAGCCGAAAGTACAAGTATTATCTGATAAAATGATAGTTAAAGTGAGGTTAAGTTGTAGCAATAGAAATAAAAGCATGGCGTCCGTAGGAAAAAAAAATGTAGCACGGATCGAGCGAAAATAATGACTTTGAGAGAAAAGTGTTACATACCGATCCAGGTGATCGAGCCGTGCGCAAAAACGGCAATAACTCCGACCGTTATGCAAACAACGGCATTAACGAATTGACAGAGGCTCATAGGTATTCTTCGCCCGTATCTCGAGAGTGCAAAGTAGGTAATCGCGTAACCGATCATTTCTAAGCCCCCACCGATCGCAAAACTGACGTGCCGATTTTTACTTAATTCTGGCGATATCTCGACCAATGCACTTCTCGTTATGGACGCGGTTAACCTTAAAAAAAAAAAGAACGTTTCTTTTTAGCCACAAAAAATCATAAAAATGATTTAAAAATGATTTATTAATAAAAATGATTTAAAAATGATTTTTTAATAAAAATGATTTAAAAATGATTTTTTAATAAAAATGATTTAAAAATAAAAATAATCGATTTTTAATGATGACAATGGTTAAAAATAAAAATTCGAAAAAAGCCGTATCGGGAATGCAAAAAAATCACGTTTTACCATTCACAGGCCATAACGAGAAGATACTTCGTGAGATATCTGTTTCTCCGAGTATTGACAGCCGTATCTTGTATTTTTTCAATATCCCGATTATCGTCTTTTTTCACAGGACCGGAAGCTGTTTCCGGTACGTTGGTTTCCGTCTCGTTTCTAACGATCGACGAGTCGTCGGCCATTTTGTTGGAATCATCATGACCGTTGGTTTCATTGGTGTTTGAAGAAGAAGGAATTTCAGTGTTTTCATCGTTGCTGGGTTTGTTTGGGTTGGTCGAGCTCGTAGCTTCTAGGGTTTTGCCAACGGTATCTTCCTGTTTCTCCGGGACTTCCGGTTTCGTAATCTCAACGCCTGATAATCTCTTTTCCAAGTTTTCCGTAATCGCTCGAAGGCTCGTTCCTGCGGATGAAGAAAAGTGAAGATAAAGTAGATTCCTTATCACTTCCGGTTTTAATCTTCGTCTCCATTCGTAATATCGTGGATAAACAGAATTTTTGGCTTTACTTCGAGATTTCCGTTGACTAGGATTTGGGGGTGTCAAAAGATTGGTCAGTTCGCAAGCTTCGTCGTCCTTTCGAGTTTCCTTCGATGTTCCCTCGACCGAAGATCTTATCAGCCGAGATTTTCGTTCGGGTTTCACAGGGGTCGATTTTTCTTCGATTTTTTCGGAAACCAAAGTCCGATTTCCTGTTTTGCAGCAAGCGTTGTATTGCACCAATTTTTCCAACGATATGTCCGCTTCCGTTGATCTTCCTTTGGCCGACAGCCATCTTGGAGATTCTGGAATGATCCTGGACCGAATAAAAGGCAAAAGAGAAAAACAGCAAAATTGGAGGTTATGTTCGATGGGGGAAAAAGTTCGATCGATTTTGATGATTCCTGAATTACCAAATGTAGAGAACGGTCACTGCGGTAGGTAAAGAAACGGCTAACTGGAGAATTCTCCAGTCTGGTATCATGTAACTCAACGAAGCGAGAAGAATTATTCCCAGAGCCCAAAAAAACTCCATCGTTGTTGCCACGATCGTACGGTAATTCTTCGGGAACAACTCCAGAGTTAAGATGTAAGTTGTATTTTGCAATCCTTGGGCGAATAATCCTTGGAGACCTCGAAGAACGAGGAAAGCTGGGTAGCTCTGTCATTCAACAATACTGATTGTTATTTTATCAACTGTGGTATAAGAACGATTACTTTGGTCCTAATTTTTAGGTTATGTTTCGTAACTTTTCGTATTCCCTTATTTTGAGGTTATATTTCGTAACTTTTCGTATTCCCTTGTTTCGAGGTTATGAGGTTATATTTCGTAACTTTTCGTATTCCCTTGTTTCGAGGTTATATTTCGTAACTTTTCGTATTCCCTTGTTTCGAGGTTATATTTCGTAACTTTTCATATTCCCTTGTTTCGAGGTTATATTTCGTAACTTTTCGTATTCCTTTATTTTGAGGTTATATTTCGTAACTTTTCGTATTCCCTTGTTTTGAGGTTATATTTCGTAACTTTTCGTATTTCCTTGTTTTGAGGTTATATTTCGTAACTTTTCGTATTTCCTTGTTTTGAGGTTATATTTCGTAACTTTTCGTATTCCCTAATTTTGAGGTTATATTTCGTAACTTTTCGTATTCCCTTATTTTGAGGTTATATTTCGTAGCTTTTCTAACTTACTTCGTAATCCAATGTTTTTTTAACAGGTTTTACAATTTCTTTCCATTTCTTCCTAGCTTTTTCGCCATTTTCTTTGCGTCTCGAAATATAAACTTAACCTCACTTTTTTCGTATCTTTTTCGTCATTTTTCGAGAACCAATGAAAAAAACGAACTACCTGGACGATATAAGTCGCGACTGCCATGGTACCCTGCGTGTAGAGGCAAATCGCAAGAACCGGAAGTCTTCCGATACGATCCGCCAAAATTCCAGCGAGCCAAGCGCCGATCGAAATACCGATGCAATAAACGGTTGGCCCGAGATACATCAGGTAATTTCTCTCGCATATGAGGCTCCAATCGGTAACGACGCTTTTTTCAGCAGTCCCAGACTCCCAGGTGTATCCGTTCGCGCACGAGCCAACGTTATCCTCGTTTCCGGTACGAGATTCGAGGGAAACGTTCGCGAGGACGGAACAACCGTACGTCCTGTTCGTTCCATCGCCCGACTAAAATGTTCAGCAAAAAAAAAAAAAAAAACTGAATGCCAGCTGGACTTCCCTGAGTCATAAAATCGACCAAACGGCCCATTTCCGGTTTTAGGAAAATATTCAAAGACTTTGTCGTGAAAAAATGTGAAAAACGTACCTCGCAATAAAATTTGGGCGTGTAGTTGTGAAAAACCGGAAGTGCGTGGCTCATGGAGACAATGACGTAATTAACGGATAAAATGATGAGAAGAAATATTTGAAACCATCCGACTTTGGTTTCTTCGACGTCCATTTTTGATGGACGTTGTCGTTTTGAATCGTCGATAATTGATGATGGTGGAAAAAACCTCACCCCCTCAACAAACCCAAACAAACCCAAACAGCAAACGTAACCAAAACAACAAACGTAACCCAAACAAACCCAAACAATTAGTGATCAAAACAGTTAAAACTAATATTTGTCTTCACTGTTTTCTTCGCGTGTCCTTGAGCACATCGTAGCTTCGAATTCGTAAATTGAACGCGATAAAAAAAAAAAAACATCGAATTATCGAAACCGATCGAAAAATCTTCCGGGCGGAGAAACGAGGAGAGAAAAGTGTCATCCGTGTGGGAGAGCGTGGCGCGGACTGAACGGAGAGTCCTCGGGGAAGGACCCAACCGTCTATCACGAGCCGGTACGTTCAAGACTCGTTCCACACACGAGCGCTCGTTGGAAATCCTCACCACACGAGGAATGACGAGTCAATCGTGCATTGTTCAATTAATGGGCTCCTCTCCGTCACACCTCGTTTCGATTAGCTTATGCGATATCGAATGTCCCAACCGTTCCCTCCTTTTCACCAAGATCCATCTTAGAAACCCCCTTCAAATATTAACGATACTTCCTCTATTCGATTATTGAATATTTAACGTTTCTTTTCTCCATTTTTTTCTCTTTTTTCAATTAATACTGAATTAATTATTAATTAATTTGATTATTATTTATTGATTTAGTAATTATTATTATAATAATTCATTAATTTTCTCTGTTTCATAATAATTTGATAAACCCAAACAAACCCGAATAATAATTTCCTGTTTTTTTTTTTTTTTTGATTCTGAAATAGTTTAAGGGTATACTCAATCGAAAATTTTCAGCTGATTACGAATATCATCGAATTTTCGTCAAAAACACTGCACACAGCCAATAAAATCGTGTTTTTAGCAGTTTTTTACGATTTTTTCATGGATATTTTGGGTTTTGGGGGAAATTAATGGTAGATTCGTGCTCGGGGGGTAAAATTACATCGAAATGGACCGATTAAAAAAATATTAAAAATCCAAAATTTTTTTGGATTTTTGGGGAAAATACAATTTTTCACTAAATCATCGATAACTTTTTTTCCTTTAGGATTTGGCACTCTACTCTGTGCTCAATCTCTTCGTTATGATTTTCTCTTCAAAATGATTTTTTAAAAATAAAAATCCGATGATTTTTCGATTTTTGGCAGAATTTCAAAGTTGGACCATCGATTTTTGCCAATTTTTCCATACATACCCCTTTGCC
>JAPYZJ010001216.1:0-29593 GCA_030522765.1 Ophioninae sp. B BG-2022a | reverse complement strand
TCCGATGACCTCGATCTTGACACAATAAATATTATTGATAACTCCGTGTAATTTGGGTTTCCATAAATGTGGATTTTTTAAAAGTTAACGGTCATGTTTGCTCCTTATACCATGTTTGGGTTTGTTTGGGTTGGTGCAAAGTATCCGCACCAAGGTTCGAAAAACTCTAAATATCAACTACCGCACGAAAAAACGCTTAAACCGAAGCATCGCCGAAGCCGGAGTCCAATCGCCCATTAAACACTTTCACTTTCCACTTTAATACTTATTCTCACACTTTTTGAACACGGAATATTTTTTATAACAATTTCAATAAATCTTCATAATTATTGCCTGAAGGGTAGTTATCTCGAACGACGAACAAGCCTTTAAAAAAAACGGAAATCTATTTTGCAACTTGTGACTTTTGTAATCTTCGATGTTTCGATCCTTAAAAAAAAAAAATATTTCCACAAGGAAGATTATAATTTTTGAAAAATAATTCAAAAAAAATTCATACAAAATGGCAAGGTCGAAGGGTCATCCGAGATAATCCTAACATAAAATCTCATCTTCTCCAATTTCCTCTCTCTCTCGTGTTTAACCTTCACAGCGAAGTAAATTCTATCGATAACTCGCGCGATCTCTTATGTCTAATTATTTTTACAGTTGCGTACAGAAATTTGCACTCTAGAAACAATTGTCGGAGGTGAAAAAAAAATATAAAAAAGATTAAAAAAAGATTTCAAAAGAGGATACAAACCCAAACAACCGGGTGTCAAAATTCGTAGACGATAAGACGAGATATTATTGCTTTTCCATCATTCGCACATATTTTTATTCTCGAAGTCAGCAAAAAACGCGATAAACCGTGTGCATTTATACGCCGTTTCGAAAGTAGAATAATCATTGAAGGATGTTTCATTTTTGCGTGTTTGAAAAAAAATTGCTTTCACGAACGTAAAAATGAACGTTGAATGTTAAAAGTAAATTTTAACGTTTTTTTTTTAATCAATCGAAACAACAGCATTATTTGAGAAACTATTTCATATATATAGGGTGTACATTGACCACCAGGGTTCCGTCTGTGAGTATGTTTATTGATTTTTTCATCGAAATTTTATATTGAATTTAATTAAATATTAAATATTGAAACATTTTGAAATTTAATTCAAAATATTTTTCATTCATTATTCAAATTTCAATTTAAAATGAATTTCAAAACTTTGAAATATTGAAATATAAATTAATTCAAATTAAATATTGAATTTCATTAAATTAAATTGAAATTAATTTAATATATCTGAACAATCATACATCGAAACAGTTTAATCAAGAAGTAATTAATAAGATGTTTAATTAACCAATTAATTTTAATCGACTTCTACGACGATTTAAAAATGTCCCCGCTACCCGGTCACCGAACACAAAGGGGTAAGAACAAATTTTAATCGCCCGAGACAAAGAAAGAAAAAAAATGCCTCTGGCTTGGAAAGAGACACACTCAGAAACGAACAGAACCCTGAATAGTTGAGACACAAACTGTATACAGGGTGCTCAAAAAATAGCGCGACGTACCGGGGAGGCTGCTAGCTTTGTTCGAAATCAACTGAAACAGAAGCAGAATGGGCAATCGAAAAAACCTAAAGGTGTTCATGTAAAACGGGATGTTCAAAAAAAAATACAACAATCGGTACGATCGACAGATTATTCGATAGCTCGTTACATAATTATTTTTTTGTATGATTTTTTTTAGTAAATTTACTTTAAATTTACTTTAGTAGATTCTCACTGATTTCTGAAACTACTCATCAGAATTTCACGAAATTTGGCTGAACAATGTGAAATTGATAGACGAACCGCTCTCTTCTCCCCAACTTTCGAAAATCGAAAAAAAATCACCGTTTTTGTTATCACGCGAGCCTCGTGATGGAAATGCTGTAAAATAAAAAGTTTGGCTAATATCGTGACTTGGAGAGGAGCAGAGCTGCGTAGCCACATTCAAAACGTACACTACCGCTCAAAAGTATTTGGCCATTTGCATTTTATTCAAGTTACAAATAATACTTTTAAAAAAACCTATTTATTAGGTGTCATTGATTATCTTTCACTACAAAATAATTATCTACGGTAAAATCGTTAACACTTTATTGTTTTTTTACCGACTCCTGGTCATAAAATCTAATTAGTGTTATTGTTGGAATTGGTTGCCGAAGCTTTGTGAGACTGTCATTAAAAATAAAGGTGGGCACATAGATGAGTTCAAAATTCAAAAACTGTATTATTGAAATGTCTGAAACTTACTAATAAACAGTTAAAATAATTATGAAGTGGTTTAATTGAATAAAACTTTTACAAAATGTATTTTACTGAGTGGCCAAATTTTTTTTTTGTGTCGTATGTATGTATACATACGTACATATTCGCAGAATTTTATAGCAGTCAGCCCTTCGTCTATTAATTTGACATTGTCTGGTAAAATTTCGTGAAATTCTGAAGAGCCGTTTAGGAAATCAGTGGATATCTACTATCTCAATCTGTCATACCGACCGAGCTGGGGTATCGCCCTCTCGTAATACGAAAAGTCTAA
Source organism: Ophioninae sp. B BG-2022a (assembly GCA_030522765.1). Lineage (NCBI taxonomy): Eukaryota > Metazoa > Arthropoda > Insecta > Hymenoptera > Ichneumonidae > Ophioninae sp. B BG-2022a. The sequence continues at coordinate 27,024 of JAPYZJ010001216.1, read as the reverse complement.
GTTAGTTTTTCCGAAGGCTCGTTTGGGTTTGTTTGGGTTCTCGACAAAAAAGCTTGCAGCCTTTCCGGTACGTTGTCCTACTTTTTCAAACGACACGCGTATAAAATATAAAATCGGACTCTCGGTCACTTCTCGATCTGTACATTGGGAATTAACTCCGAAGCGTTCGCCATTTAAAAATGTATGAATAATTTATTATTATCTAGTAGATTGAAGGTGCGCAAATTATATGATAACCGTAATTATTGACAGTAGTTGATTGCAATTAACGACAATTAATAATAATGGCATTCACTATACAGCTAAAATTATTGCGTTGAACGATAAAATCGAAGATATCTGAGAGCTTTTTGTCACGTAGAAGCCACGCTGACGTTTAAATATCTACAGGCGCCCAAAAAAGTTCCCGGATACGAAAATCGACAATTTCTCTTGGATCACGATACAGTCGATGATAAATAAAATAAAATAAAATAGTTCACAAATCTAACTCCAATTCATCGTCTTTTTGGACAATGTTTTTTTTTTCTCTTTTGATAATACATCAATTGACTCGAATCTTGACAATTCGGTATACTCAGATCTCAGGTTCTTACGAAAATATTTCGCGTAATCTTTTTTTCATTTTAGTAATTTCATCCTTGAGAATTAACCAGTAAGAAAGTACTAGAGTACAATTTTTTAAAGCTGATTTTAAAACTGATTTTTTAATTCAATAATTAAACTGGAATAATCAGTACCCGAAGTACGAAAGAAGTCAGTATTCGATAAGTTATTAACCCGTAATGGCCACATGGGGTATAGTGAACCCCACGCTGATAACTTGTTGCTATTTCCGTTCTACTTGATTTATTCACGCTAATCTTACACGAGTATTCTGTCTCGTATGTTTTTCAAGTAATACAATCGTTTTATCTTTCGTTTAAAAATTTTAATATGGCGAAATTTTAATATGGCGAAAATTATTTTTCGTCATAATTTAATTCTATGGCGAAAAATCAATCAGAAAAAAAGTACAAAAAAAACCCAATTTTCATTGAAAAATTCATATACATTTTGATTTTTGCGATATGACAAAAAACCTACGCTATGTTACTCTTGAAATAGTATATTTTCAAGAAAAAATAATAATTTTCATGAAAAGCATTATTTGCTAGCTGCAAGACAACTGATGCCATTATGACCATCGCCACCGATTGAATAGTGTTGGAGTAGGTTCAGACAACAAATGACAGCACAAGTTCGATTCTCAATCGACCTTTCTAAGATATATCCCTACAAAATTTGCCGGGGGTCCACTGGACCCCGAGTGACCATTACGGGTTAAAAAATATTTATGCAATAATAAATTTCAGTGCCGAAAAATAATTTTATGGAAAAACCATAATTTACCATACGAGAAGAGGTGCTTAATTGTAATCAACAGCACACGAATAACGTTATTCCGAATAAATGTTTTTTCATCAATACAAGTTCCGAAAAAAATCTTCGTTCGCGACGATTCATATTGTTGCTATTTTTCAAGCGGTCATCTTATTTTAATAATTCGAATACGAAAGTTCTTGAGTCTTATTTCACTTGTGTGGAACGTCATTCGCCATTCTGAGAACTCAAAATACTCAAAATGAAAATTGATAAAATTGAAAAAATGATTATAAAAAAACAATAACGTACATACCACGTTTTCGGTACGAAATAATAATACGTGAATCAAAAATTTCGTTGCGACTCTCCGTCGCGAGTGTCATCGAATAGCCTACAATTTCTTCGATACTCACGCAAAAAACGCGAATAAGTATATTCACAAATATTCGTCAATCCGTGTACGAAGATGAGCAATTAATTCGACGAATCAACTGAAACGTTTTTTTGTTCGTTATATCTTTTTGCACCGTCAGCCTCGATCGCGTTTCGCTCCTTCTCGGCGTCACTTTTCACGAGATAAACAGCCTACTCGTCCTTTCTACACTGAACAAAAATTTTCTTGTTTTTCACGACTCGATGATTTTCTTTTTTTTTTTTCTCCTTTCCTTCGATCGCAAATACTCGGTGCAGCGTCGACGTTATTTTACAAAACTACGCTCCCGTGCGAGCCCATTTCGCATTGGACCCTGCGTAATAAAAACTAGCCGGTAATTATAATTACAATCGGTCTATACCTTAGGTACGAAACGCGGATATTTCTAGGATCATTCTTTTTTCTTTTGTTTTATCTTTTCATAATGCTCTTCCTTTCTTCCTTTTCATTTTCCTATATTGCAATTAGCAAGGTTCCGGTTACTTTTTTTTTTTGTTACTTTTTTTTGTTTCTTTTTTTACATGGGGCACGTATTTTCATGAGATCTCGATATACGAGATCGAAGCTCGCATCGTTCGATTTATCGATTTCGATCGATTACCAAATTCTTTTGTTATATATTTATTTTTATTATTTTTCCATCGCAGTTTAATATTTCTCGTGCATAGGAATACATTCGAATGTCTTTTTTATATCCCAAGGCAGCTGAAAGATTTAACAAGTTGAAGAAAAAAAAATTAATCTTCGTTGAGTTCGAACGATGCTATCCTGAGGGTTATCACGATATTTGGCAATGCTGATCGGAGATGGGTACGTTGGATCGACGTTTTTATTAAATTTCCGGTCTTTCCTGCTTTCATTTTAGCTTCAGTTATTATTTTCATTGCCCAACCGGAAGTTAAAAAAAAAGGGTAAAAATCATATAAAAATCAAAGATTGGTACAACAGAACGTGCCCATTTCCATCGTTGATGCGCGTGTCCCGGATACGAAAAATGAAATTTCTCATCGTTTTTTTCGTTCCGTTTCGTTGACGCATCGAATTCTCGTTTCTAACTAAATTCTATCTAGAAAAAAAAAGATTCCGACGTCATCGAGACGCAGACTTTCGTTCGCGATATTGCTGGCGACTACACACTTATCTTACACGATTTTCTTCGAAGTTCTCGTGGTGCCGTAGCGGCGCAGCAGCGGCAGTAGCACGAACAGCCGAGGGCGTTGATTACCTCACGCAACGTCATGTCTAATGCGCAGTGATCGGTCAGAGGCACTTTCCAGGATTTTGGGAGCACCATTGCGGCCACATGGCCTCCGTTTTGAGACCACGAGTCTGCAAGAGTTCCACGTGCGAGGCGAGCCTCGTGTACACGTTTTCCTCCGTTGAATAACTGTTCGTTGGAAGGTCACTCCTTTTGTTTTTTTTTTTTTTTTTTTTAATAAAAAAAGACAAGGTAAATAAGATATTCCATATAGAATTTAAAAAAAACCTATGTAAGGCCCGCCGTATTTGTTTTTAATTACAAGGAAAAACTATGAATGTTGAAATAAAACAAAAATGTTTATTTAACGATTTATTCAATAATCAACGCATCAGAAATAATTTCGGTTCAGAAAACAATGTTTACTATTAAATATGAGCTTTTTTTTAACTTATAGTTGTTTTCTTAATTAAAAAAAAATGTATTGAATTTTTTTTTACGAAATTATAAGAAAAATATAATTTTTCCAAAACAACGTCTTCTAGGCGTTATTCAGACCACTGTGCCTGATAAGACCATACCCGCTGTATCTTTGTACAAAAAAATACAAAAATATATAATCTTCAATTTCAAACTTGAATGTTGATAATAACATGTATAGTACTGGTAAACCACTACATATAATTTAGCGATTACACGAACGTACCTGTAAGCGAAGTTCTATCGTAATTGTATGGAGCGCCTCTTCCGAAGAGATCAGATGGTAGTACCCGCTCCCCATGCCCATATCGTCACATGTTTATAGAAAAATCCGAAAAAAAACTTTTTCCCCACCTTCCCCTTGGGTTTGGGTGAAGAGACGCTCCATACAATTACGATAGAACTTCACTTACAGGTAAATTCGTTTAATCGTTAAATTGTATTTTGCGCCTCTTTCTCGAGATCACATGGTAGATGTTTATAGCATAATGGGGCAGATCATTTTTTTTTAAATACATTTTCTGATTCTAGAATCGATCGTGCGAATATATATTTTAGATGATTAGTGTAGGTTGTTTTCTTTTCGGTCCCGATGTTTTTATCCTCTCTGGAATTTTGATTTCGATCAAATTTTTTGTCTTTTCCATATTTTGTGTATCGATCAGCGCTAACGTCTGGGGTCTATGACCAGTTACCAACGCAATTAAAGTAACCAGCTTGAGAGTAAGCTTTTCTAGACACAAATCCTCGTTTGGTGGTTCTTGTATAAAAAAAAAGTCGAGAACGACCTTCGGCTCCCAGGTTGAATCATATTTTGGTTGTGGAGGTCGACGTTTTGCAATGCCTCTAATGTATTTCTTTATTCTTTCGTCTTGACCCATCTCTGGTCCCAGAATGAAGGCTATGGTCGATCGGTAACTGCTTATTGTTCCGTATGATGCCCCATTCTGGAATTCCCGTGCCAGAAGTGTTAAGAGTTCGGGTATTGATATCGTAAAAACGTCAATTTTTCTCTTTTCACAATAAGACCACCATTTTTTAAGATTCTTGTTTCTTTGACCGTTGAGATTTGATCTCTGACGAGATCAATGATCTTCTCGTCGGAGTTTCATCTCGTTGGAGATCTACTAGAAGTTTTCTCATATCGCTCAATCTTTCGAGGAGAGTTAATTTGTCTAAGTTTTTCCCACTTAGTAAGTTTGATAAAGTTTTTCCGAGAACAGCAAGACAGCTTGTTACCTTCTTTTGTTTTGCATACAGACGTGCATCTCTGCTCATGACGGGATCCTGGAGCGATGCTTCAACTTCGAGATTTATCTTTGGCGGTTTAATAAGGATGCAATTTTCTGGTATTGCATATTTTTCTAGAAGTGTGGTTCTCTCATTTTTTGGGGAGACCCGCTTTGAATAGGTCTGTCTACCTCAGAACAATCTCTTCAAGGATTGGCGTTCCGAGAGGTTTTTCTACTGCTATGCGCTACCCGAGAACCTCCAGCGTTTTCTCGTCGAATTGGAATTTTGATTGTGGTACGTTTGTTTCAGGAGTTTGGATTGATATTTCTTCAATGATGTTCTTCTTGTCAATTTGAATATTGTCAGCTGACGTCATGGGATCGCTTACGTCAGCCCCTAGTGACTCTGATGTCTCTCTTGAACTTCGATAGTTTCTCTCGCAATCTGTATTAATCATGTCACACAATGCTTGTTAAAACATTGAGATCCTGACGTAAGGATTGGCTGTTTTGTTTTTTATCTGTCGCTTTTTCGAACGGGGCCTGACCCCAGACGATATTACGTCTCTTGAAAAAGAGGATTGTAGCCCTGGGCTTTTTTCGAAAAAACATACAGGTTTAGCAAGCGTATCTCATGATACGTGTGTCGACCTAGTCGATACGTGGTTGCTTCTTTTTGTGTAAATATATTTATACATATAACGAGACTCTTGTCCTCTCGTCATGGCCTAGCCGTGACGAGGCTACATTCCCCACCATCTTGTCGATCTGTCGCAGATCGTACTCGCCGTGATCTATTTTTTGTAAAATGAGTCGATTCTGTTCTTCGAATCGTTTCTCCAATCGTTCGAACCGCTTTTCCCAACGATTTTCTTTCTCTTCATCATCGGAATGAGATTGACGTTTGTGTTTTCTTCCCATTTTTTCCCGATATAAAAAAAAATCGGACAGAAAAAGAACGCGTGTGATTTGTTTGGCACAAAGATAAGGAATGAACTGAGCATCGCACCATGAAGGCCTCCAAGGGGAAGATGGGGAAAAAGTTTTTTTTCAGATTTTTCTATAAACATGTAACGATATAGGCATGGGGAGGGGGTACTACCATGTGATCTCGAGGAAGAGGCGCAAAATACAACTAGAATGAAGCTTCACTAAGTAATATTGAAAACAATTTTTCTTTTCGAAAGTTTTAGCACATAAAAATTCAAGAAACGGCTATGTGCGATCGCACGCGTTGCCTACTATCGACAGCAAATTTGTTTGGGTTCGCTACTGCGCGGCGGTTGCTAATTGCGGTCAATCAAAGTTGGACACTCGACGATGAGAGCTCAATCCATGTTTGACTTTGTAGTTTAAGATATTTAAAATGTGGTCGTTTTTAGGCACTGGGTTTAACATGGATCAGATACCTTATGTATAGATTCGGTATAAAACAAGATTCTCACCAGAGTCTTTCAGCGAGGGCGGAAGCTCTGGGCCACAGTCGAGGTCCCAAAGAGGCTTGTCCAGTTTGCTCGGTCCAGATGGCAGCTTCTCCGCCTAGGACCAAACTCAAGGGTGACTGGTAGTCCTGCCACGGTCTGTGATTGTAAACGGTCTGCCAAGTCCTGTACTCGCCGCAAGCAGCTTCACCGGTCTCCCGCCATCGTCCAAATCCACAATCGAGATACCAGGCGTCCACGTGAGAAACTATAACGCGAAACCCGTCTTCGAGCAGGTCGATCGTTTCGGGCCAATTGCTTCCCCCCCAGGACTGTATCACGTGAACTTTCGGATCCCAGGTTGTCGTTATCCACGGTCGCTTGGTCAGCGGCGAACTCCACAGCACGACCGCTTTTGGTGTTTGATCATGATTCGCCCTGATCACTCTCTGAGTTATCTTAGTCTCGAATTCGGCCCAAAGGGTGTGAAGGTCGCTGATATTTTGGGCCTGCATTGCCGCTGTTATGTTCCCGTACTGGGCCCAGCAATCGAGATTCACTTCGTCACCCCCTAAATGGATGATGTCCCGCACCTCGGTTATGTCCAACAACTCCCTGTACAAACCCTCCAGTATTCTGTACGAGTGCTCGTTTATTGGATTCAGTTGACCACAATTCGGCTCCCCGCAGTAGGATGACCATGGGGCCTGATCGACGCACAGAGCTAAATCGCCGTACCCGTGCTCCGCTCCTGATACGGACAAACGCGCCAAGACGCTTCTATTTATCTCTGAACCCGTAATCGTCACACCTCCTATACGCCACGTTATGGTCACACGGGGTATAGTGGACCCCACGCCGAAAACTTTTTGCTATTTCTGCTCTACTTGATTTATTGACGCTAATCTTACACGAGTATTCTATTTCATATGTTTCTCAAGTAATACAATCGTTTTTCCTTGAGTTTTACAATTTCAATGTGGCGAAAAAACAATCAGAAAAAGAGAAAAAACCCAATTTCCATTGAATAATTCATATGCAGTTTGATTTTTGCGATATGGCAAAACAACCTACGCTATGTTACTCTTGAAATAGTATATTTTCAAGAAATAAATATAATTTTCACGAACAGCACTATTTAATACCGGCGAGACAACTTATGCCATCTTGATCATTGCCACCGATTAAATAGTGTTGGAGTAGGTTCAGACAACAACACATGAGAAGTTCGATTGTCAATTGACCTTTCGATGATATATACCTACAAAATTTGCTTGGGGTCCACCGGACCCCTAGTGACCATTACGGGTTAACAACGAATCGTAACTTCCTACGGGTGAGGCCCCTCGCGTTCCTACCGATTTTTCAAACCGATCTAAACTAGCGAGATCAATGATGCTTGACAAAAAAATGAAACAATTTCTTTCATTCGTAAGCTGAAAGTGGTCATTAACTATTTTAGCAAAGAGCCTATCAAACTGCCAGAAGATCCACGCCAGGACATTTTGATTGGTACTCTAGAACAAGCATAACTACAGTGAATAATCCCGAAACGAAATTGGCACCCGTCCGATGCTGTTTGTTCGGGTTGTCCCGTTGTTCTCGGCGATAAAGTACGACTGGGGTATCCTCGAAACGACTTACCCCACTGCCAGCCGGCTCCAGCGTGGGCCGGTGAGTCGATTTCAACGATGATCCTGATACCACGGATCCGCCCGTAATCGACTAAATCCTTGACGTCTTCCGGTGTGTAAACCTGGTCACCACTGTAGGCACCCCAACGCGCCATTTGCGGAAAGACCGCTGAGTCGAAGGGGAAACTCTGAGAGTCGGTTAGATGCCAATGGAACGTGTTCAGTTTGGAGGCTGCCATTCCATCAAGAACCCGCTTCAATTCCTCGACCGGAAAAAATTGCCTTCCCGTGTCAACGAGCAAACCTCTGTAATGAAAGGTTGGCTTGTCCTCGATACGGACATTCGACAAGACGCGGAGAGCTCCTTTCTTCCCGGCAATCTCGTCCCACCATATTATTTGGCTCAAGGTCTCGAGCCCGTGGCGAACACCGTTAAAACTTTTACCCGCTATTCTTGCCTCCAGCAATCTTCCCTTCAACGTCACCTCGAGCTTGTAAGACTCGTCCGTGTCCAGGGTGAGCTTTGTACTTTGCGCGTTTCCAGCACTCAGATACACTAGGAAATTATCGATGTTGGACTGCCCAATGGCGCTTGGATTTTTCACCAGGCTCCTGATGTTACCTGAGGGACCGAAAGTTACACGGCGTTCACGGACGCGACCCACGAACTCGCTCTACCAAAGTCTTCTTAACTTCCGGTTTGCGGTTCAACTTTTTCACGCGGTACCGTCTTTATCCGCGGCTCGGAAATTCTGTATTCTCCCGGGCCCGTACTGCGGACGGTCGAAACGACGCAATGCGATAAAGTCATTTATGTCGGCTTCGAGACTGGTCGGGGTATCAACGCGAAATAAATTTTCAATGCAAAGTAAAGCATGAATTCTATTTTTTTGGGAATTGAAACAAAATAATTTGAAAAAGACTGTAGATAAAAATAATGTGAAAAAACTTTGGTATTTCTTTTGCACCTCGTTCAAGTTAAATTGCCGCAAGTTTGAGGCCACTAGGCTGATCCCAACGCAACAAAACTTTATTTTTTCTTCAAAAATTGGTAAAATTTTGAAAAATTGGTAAAAAATTTCCAAAATTTTCAAAAATTGGTAAAACACCTCTTCTCGACTACGTCCATCCTTAATGGACGTTCTAGTTTCAATCGGAGGTGTTTCAAACGGTGAAAGCGAGTTTTTTTTTAGAAATGGCATTCGAGCGATTGATTTGCTGACCGGTGTCCCGAAACTTTTCGGGTTCACGATCTGCATTCGACTAACCGATAAAGAGGCCCTTGGCGTGCTCGAGAAGGTTCTTGACGTCCTGATTAGTGGTGTTGACGGTGACGAATTCTATTTGATGGAGGTGTAAGGTGACGCTGTCTTCGCCCAACATTACGTTACCGGTTGGCCTGGGCCACAGTAGCCTCGTGTTACCACCGCAGAGAGCTGTGCACGAAGCCAATGACGTTCGCGATGAGTGTACCACTCTTCTTTCGCATCGCCCGGCAACACAGACCCACGACCAGGGGCTGTAGAATGTCCTGAATCAGAGACTCGTCGTTATTATCTTGAAAAATCAGACCCGGAGCTTTGAAGGCATGACGAATATTACCACATGACACACGAATGCGATAGTGATAGCCGAAATATTTTAAACCGCGATTTTTCAAGAATTAAACGTTTTCATCCAAAATGGCGACTGGGGGTCCTAGGTGCCATCGTCCTGAATCCACACTACAAATTTCGTACCGATCGGTTCAGCCATTTGAGAGAATAGTAGTTTCAAAATTTCGAAGTGGACGGAGGCGTGTTCTCGGTTTCTCAAGGATGAAACATTTTTATCCAAAATGGCGAGCAGGAGGCCCTCAGTGCCATCTTCTTGAATACACACAACAAATTTCATACCAATTGATTCAGTTGGTTAAGAGAACAGTGGTTTCAAAATTTTGAAGTGGATGAAAGCGTGTTCGTAACGGCCTTAAGCCGATCCCACGGAAATGAAAAACTGGCGGGGGTCTTTGGTTAGGGTCGATACTGTGAACCAGCTTTTAAACCATCATAGCGTATTCTACCAAACTTTACCGATCCGTCGATTCATTAAGTTGGACCGTGTAATAAATCGACTCTAGCGGGAGGTCAACTTACAGGGGTATCGGCGCATAGAGTATGAATAGATGGCGCAGCCATTTTAGGAAGCTCAGTGAGTTACGACAAATGCAATATCGATCTAAGATCTATCAGCTCCTAATTCGCCGCTTACTCAGCACCGACGGCAATCTGGTCAAGGGTAACCAAACTATGCATATGTATTATTGATTTTCGAACGTTTTTAATAATTTTGAACATTCGATAATTTGGAGCTTTTACCTGAAATCTGGAAAATAGTTAAGTAGATGATCGCTGTAATTTTGGTGAGTGCCATTTAGAACCATGGGTGCGAAGAGGCGTGTCGGAAATATCTTCAAACTATAATCATGCAAATTCGCAGCCACAAATCCGTAATCGATCAGTGAACGAGCCAAGTCCGATATTCATCAGAATGGATCGATGAGTTTGAACTTCGCATCGTTGGAGCGCAACGAACATTTTTTGTTTTTCAATCTGTGCATGTTTTATCTCCACGAAAATCGTTATCCAAAATCTTTGGAAATTTGCTGAATATCGATTAGAATTTTAGGCTTGAAATCAGGGAAAAAACATTCGTAAATTATTGAAAATTAAAAATTTGAAAAATGAGAAAAGCCATTTCGCTGCTTCGCAAAGATGCAACCTTCAAGTCCATATGGATCGAATATCCGTGTTAAAATTGGTTTTGCTGGTGCGATGGATCAAGCTGTTTCCGTGAACTTAATAGTTTTAGGTTGTTAGTGAAAGAGGCTTGTGTGACAATCATTTGTGGTGGTACGTACCTTCGTTGGGCGAACGGTTGAAGGGAGGCGAGCGGTGGTGCGTTGGCGTACATGGCTATTAGCAAGACTCCGGTAATCAGGACGAGGAAGAGGAGCGTCCTCCTCATCCACCCGCTCGGCAGACTTGCCAACATTCTTGCGCACCTATATAACCAAGATAAAATTGACCGGGTTAAAAGTCGTTCTCATTTACTTCGTTAAGGTGCCGTAGTCGAGAAAGTACTCCTGCGATATAGTTGCAAATATGAAAAGGCAAGAAACAGATAGTTCGATCGGTAATTATCGTACAAAAGAATTGACTATAATTAAACCGGTTATCGTTTACAATCAAAGTTTAAACGCAGTATTTTCAAAAGCTTTTTATTATAAAAATAAATACAGATATTGGAAGGGTACCGTAGTGAGGTTTGGAAACAAACCAATTTTTCGGAACCGGCAACATTCATTGGCCAACAGCCAACGACCGCACCGTTAGTCTCAACGGACTAACCCCTTTTCATAGGGTCGATAAGTCATACAGGTGTTTTTCACCCTGCGGAGAAATTGGGACGTCGGCTCGATACTTTTGTTTAAACTTATTCCAGACACTCATTTGTTGCAACGTGTGGGTTAAAAGCAAATCGACCCCCAAAGCGATACGTGGCCGAAAGGTATAATGAAGCCAACTTTCCCACGGAAGTTCTTTTTCGACTGGAATCCTTTACGGCCCGGACCTTCTTAGGATTTCCAAAAAGTATAAGACGATAGTCCTCAAAGAGAACCATAGAGATTATCGTCCCCAAAAAGATTTTGAACGATAGTCCTCACGGAAAAAAAGCGAACGAGGGAGGTGAAGAGGTACAACCGATTCGGAAGGGTTGCGTGTCAACGAGAATAAGGGCGGGTCGGGGAGAAGGCGGCCAGAAGTATGACGTAAGCAAAAGGTTGAGCTCGTGTATGGCGCCAGAACCAGACCATGCTATAACGGACAAAGCGAATTGTAGCCAAGCAACGCTCGATGACCACAGTTTCTGACGAAACGTTACAAGGCACGGACGTACTTGACCTTGGGTGCTCACCTTCCCTATTCGTGCGCAACCCTGAGCCCACGGATTTATCTGAGAGCCAGGTGGCATTTGCCAAGGATGTTTATCGAATCGCTCCAGATCCGGCACTTCTACGGATTCCCAAAATAACCCTCATCTCGACCGCCGGAACGACCGAGTGGAACCTTTTCCTATCCCAGACTGATCGGAAGTTGGCCGCGAGGTTGCAACGTGCGCGAAGTGTTTATTGGTAAACTCGGGTTTCGAGTGGTTTAACGAAGGCGACGAGTCATCGACCTCGAGTTGAAAGCCAAGCAGACTACTCAGCGGCGAATATTGCCGTGGTACTTTGACCATACCTGGATCTCCTCGCGGCGCAATGATATCCGCCGGAGGATCGAGATGGATCGAGTAACGAGAGGGATTGCAAAATCGTTTGAACGATCGTTTGCACAAGTGTTCAATGCTGTAGGGTTTCAGCAACGATGAACCAATTGGAACACCGGGACCAACTCGATAAACGAATGCTTCACTTGTGATAATAATTGAATTCATTGAAACGGTCATAACAAAAATCGTAAAGTTAGTGGAAGGAGAAAAGAAGCGACAAAAGTGGTTAGTTCGGTTGGATCTGCGCGTTTACCTTCTCAACTTGAGTGTCCTCCACATTATGCGTTTTATCATCTTTTTTTCTTGGGAGTAACTTCGAATTGAGAACGTCCTCTTCTGAGATGACACGAGTTAATTTGGCTAATTAACGAGGTCAGCTTCTGACCTGACAACGACAAACTGAAAGAACCGAAGAAGACCGTCGCAACACAGGCCCAGAAAAACTCGTACAGCTGAAGATGCCGGTTACGTTACAAGGCCAAGTCGATAGTAACACGGTGACTTCGAAGTGCCTTTCTTGGATATTTTATAATCCGTGGATTATCGATATACGAATACAGCTGCAGTTAAAGTACTGAGTGCAAAGTCCCCCCTCCGTCCACCCACAAACTCGTCTATACTCGACTCTGCGAACTTTCGTGAATTACACGTGTTCCAATAACAATGGAGTCCGTGGCGGTATTGCCAATGCGTCAAGGTGAAAACAACCCTATTCCATTATAAAGAGAACATTACTCGTAATTGCGAACCATACTTGCCACGATTGTTACGTTTGACATTAATCAAGTTCAATCCCAATTCGAACCTAAAGTGATCGTTCCAAAAATGAATAGCGAATATTTTGCGACGGTATAGTTTTCGCTGCACCGTCATTAGTTTTCAATCAGTTGACCCGGTCAACGAACTCATCAATGTCGTCGCGTCCATTCGGAAAAGGTATATTTGGCACAACATTTTCAGTTCCAGTCTTCTATACTACGAACTCGTGTAGTTCAGTTAATATTGAAGATGTTTGCTGCGCAGAGCTAATGGAATCCAATCAGAGATCCTGAGTCAGAATTCGACTTTTTCCATCTACGGTTTTCCTTTTTCCGATAAATTGATGACATTTGGCTCTTGCAGCGTTACGTTCTCACCGACTACAACGCGTTCGGGACGTGCAAAAGCTTCGAGACTCTAACGTCATTGAAAAGACTGATGGACGGACTAAAAAGTTTCATTGATTTGGTAACATGCCGATGCAAAGACTCGCGGTTATCACCGCTGTCCAAACTACCAAGTTGGGCCAGAATGGTGGAAACGGAAGTTCCCAAAACGGCTATACTTTTCACGGATACAATATGTCGCAAAGCGCTGGCGAAAGACGAGGAAGCTACGAGACGAACCTCCATGGGAACGTCAATATTCTGCTTGGCGGGTTAGTACCGGTCGAGGACGCAATCGCGAACAATTCATCCGCCTTCTTTCCCTTATACTTGGACTGCCAAAAACCGTTTTTAGTTTTGAGTTTTACATCCATGAGTGCGGTAGCAAACGATCCAGTTGAAAACGTTGTATCTTAAATATTGAATTTAACGGCCTGACGTTTCTTCGTCGTTTCATTATTCTCATACGACCAAATATTTTGAGGGATATGTTTCAAGGGCATGCCGAACATTACCACGTGATACACGAGTGCGAGAGAGATAGTCGGAAAGTTTTAAACCGCCATTTCTCAAGAATTAAACGTTTTCATCCGACCGGGAGGGGGGGTGGGGGCTTCGGTGCCATCGTCCTGAATGCACACAACAAATTTCGTACCGATTGGTTCAGTCGTTTCACAGAATAGTGCTTTCAAAATTTCGAAGTGGACGGAGGTGTGTTCTCGGTTTCTCTTTGCGATTTCTCAAGGATGAAATATTTTTATCGAAATTGTGAGCAGGAGGCCGTTGGTGCCGTCGTCCTGAATGCACACAACAAATTTCGTACCGATTGGTTCCGCCGTTTTAGAGAATAGTGGTTTTTAAATTTCGAAGTGGACGGAGGCGTGTTCGTCATGCCCTTAACATCTCTTGATATCTTTGATTTAAGGTACGTTTTTTTAACGTTTCAGAGCTATGATGAGCGGAGTTATAATCGTTGTAATTCTCATCTGTTACTGCTGTCACAAAAACATGAGGAAGCAACGACCCCAAGAATATTCTCAGTATTGGCGAGCCGAGCCCGATGTCCACAGTCTAGAAGTCTTCACTACAGACTCCCACGCAATGGTGAGTTTCGCACGCGTTAACGCGATCGTGTGTTCGCGAGCTTCTGCAGACATGGGCTTGACGGACTATCGATTGAGCAAAGTGGGCTTCGTTCTCCAACTCGGCCTGTTTTTGCTGGTGTGCTTCTCGTGTCATCGCGGATACAACCGCAGCGCGATAGTACAGTCGGCTGGCATTTCGGTAACTGGCGCTAGAGGTTGGCTCGAGTTTGCATCCTCATCGAACGAACCGAAATTCCCTTTTGAATAACGGATTGAGAAATGCTTGTGAATTTTTTTTTAATTAAATCTGCAAAAATGGAAAATTTGCGGGAGCGAGCTATGTTATCTACATTAGCTAGAAAATAGGATCAGGCCTACCTTCCATCGCAAATTCTCGAATTTAAATTCGAATTCAATAGAAAATTCAAATTCCAGCCGGGCCTCCATGAATCTATCCAGTCCGGAATGATATTCGTTCACGGACATATTCTATTTTAAGGGATGCAGTCGAAAAGAAAACCCGCGAGTTACAATAAACGCACATTCGAAATGACAGTAAGGTACCTGACCCATATAAGGCCCAGTGTCTAATAAAGCCTACGTTTTCAATATCTGAAACTACAAAGTCAAATGGATTGAGCTCTCTTTGTCGAGTGTCTAACTTTGAATGGCCGCAATTGCCATAGCAACCGCCGCGGTGTAGCGAACCCAAACAAATTTGCAGTCGATAGAAGGCAGCGCGTGCGATCGGACGTAGCCGTTTCTTATATTTCGACGTCCAAAAACATTCGAAAACAAAAAAATGTCTTCAATATTACTTAGTGAATCTTTATTTTCATTATATGTAGTGGTTTATCAGCACTACATATGCTGTTATCAAAATTGAAGATTACACTTTTTGTATTTTTTTTTTGTACGAAGTTACAACGTGTATGGTCTTATTAGGAACAGTGGTCTGAATAAGGCCCAAAAGACGCTTTTTTAAAAAAAAGCTTGCAGTTAATAGTGAACATTGTTTTCTGAACCAAAATTATTTCTAATACGTTGGTTATTGAATAAATGATTAAATAAACCCTTTTATTTTATTTCAACGTACATAGTTTTTTTGTACTTAAAAACAAATAAGGTGGGCCTTACATGGGTCAGGTACTATATACCTGTATTTCTTGATGCTTTTTTGAGTAGAGATTTGTTTTGGATATGCTGGACCGTATACACGTAATGATATCTGGGGTCTCGTAATTCCAGGGTAACGTTGATCGGTCATCATTAGTCAACGGGTGTGTGGACCAGATTTTAATAAAGTATTTTTTGGTTATTTGGCATCGACAGTGCTGCGAACGAAGTTCTAGTACGAATCCGGAGGAAACTGCGATGTCGCTGCCCTCTCCTAGTACACCGGGTGCACCGCCTGCCTATGATAGTTTGATATTCGGTCCGCAATCCATGCCGACGTCCAGTTCAAAGAAGGACGAACCCTCGACTCTTGATTACATACTTCCAGTAGCGATGCAACCGGAACACCAAAAGAAGAATGATTCTTCGGTGAAAGAGGACGAGGATTTGCCATCGTACGAGGCAGCCTTGAAGCTTGAAGCTGATGGGTACGTTTAAGGGTGCCGAAAAATTCGACTTTTCGTCGTATTCGTTCGTTATGGAAAAGCCTCCATTGGATCACTCGTATTCAACGGAAGTCAAGGAAAACGAAAAAAAAAAAGAGAGGATGATTCCAGCCAGGCTCGTCCGACTTCTTGACACGACCTTCGAGAAAGATTTTCCAAGTCCTTCTGACTTCGACGGTAAACTCGGTGAGAGTCATCCAGATTCCAGAGCAAGGCTGAAAACTGTATTGCGATGAACTTCGTGTTTTCGCTTAAAACGAGCCCGAGATTTTTGGCGTATCAAATTTCGCGAAAAATCAATCTTGATTGATCCCTTTCAGTGAGAATTTTTTTCTTTTTTGTTTTTTTTTAGCTTTGGCGTCAACGCCACCTCTTTTTTCTGACATGTATTTTATACACGAATCATCAAATATGAAGTTATTCTTGAATCAAACATGTTCCAATTTTACGTCGATTTTATTTTCGTTTCTTCGAATCCACAAATATGAAACGTTAACCCGGCGAGAGTATGGTGAAAACATGTAACAAGGAATATGTGGCAGGATTTGACATACCCTTTTATCAAATTGGCTGTAAAGCTAGATTTTTAAGACAAAGCATTATTTTTATTATTTTTTATTTTTTACATTACTGGAAACAAGCTACAATGAACTTTCAACGACACTCAACGACATACCCTGCCACACTTTCGCCGGGTTAAATAAGGCGAGATTACTCAAAGGATCTCGCGGATATTACGAAATTATTGAATAATCGAAATTTTTGTTATTCTTCAGAGCACTATTTGTAGCTAATTGCAGTACTTGAGCGTTCTCAATCGTACGGTAATGCAATACACCCCGTATTGATTTACATCTCACTAGGTACCCGAAAAACAGACCCTCGAATCGACATTTGCCCGAAAAATAAATGCAAATTAAATTGAATTAATTTTGCAATTAAGAATAAATAAGGGTGTGTGTGTGGGTTTGTTTGGTTTTTTGGGGTGTGTGTGAGTGTTTGGGTTTGTGTGTGTGTATCTGTTTGGGTTTTTGTTTGTTTGGGTTTGTGAGCGTGTTTGTTTGGTTTTAGGTTTTTTGGGTCTGCTTGAATTTGTTCGGGTTTGTTCGGGTTCGGGGAAGTGTTCATTCTGGGAGATCTCGTTCGGAGAAGAGTTTTCGGGGTAAAGTATAAGTACCGATTAAACTGATATCGGAACAAAAAGTTCGAAAATTAATCGTATTAGAGAGGAGTTTTCATCTAGAGTTGGAATCGACTTTGCCAACAAAGTGCATTTGTCGATTGAGTGAAAAACTGCCTTACCTACGATTACATTCGATCAGAAGGAAAACCCGAGTACGATCTAGGCACCGACGACAAGGCAGAGATCTCGTCTGCTCGATTCGTCAATACCTTTTACGGCTGAGACTTCAAGCAACGAAATATAAATCGAATTTTTCTATTATCACGATTGGTTTGTAGCATATACGAATAAAGTTTTTTTTTTTTCATTTTCATCAATCACGGTGTGTTCAATGTTACTTAGTGAATCTTTATTCTAATTATATGTAATGATTCGTCAACACTATACGTGTTGTTATCAAAATTTAAATTTAAATTTGAAGATTATATATTTTTAGAACATTTTTTTGTACGAAGTTCCAACGGGTATGGCCTTATTAGGAACAGTGGTCTGAATAAGCCCCAAAAGACGCTTTTTAAGAAAAAGCTTATAGGTAATAGTGAACATTGGTTTCTGAACCAAAATGATTATTAATACGTTGATTATTGAATAAATGATTAAATAAACATTTTCACTTTATTTCAACATTCATAGTTTTTTTGTACTTAAAAACAAATAAGGTGGGCCTTACATGGGTCAGGTAGCTTACGAAGCATCGCTTGAATTATGATAAGTTTTTTTTCTTGTAGCATTATAACTAGCTGAAAAAAATAAGACCAAACAAACCCAAACAAACTGAGGGGGAAAAAAAAATCCGTTAACGTGCGATAAACGGCATGAATAGCAACGCCAACTACTCCGTGCTATTCTGCTTTATCAATTTGCATCATGATATAATTGAGGCGCGTGGAGTTATATGTGTAGAGTGGTTTCGCATACTTCACGCGTATCTCGACTGCTCTCTTATGTATCACGGACGTTATTCAAAGTCTTTTCGTCTCGATCTCCCTGTCACTCCGCCTACCCCATCCTCTCCCTGTTTTGGAATGTGACGTTCAAGTTTGCATCGTTCGAACGCAACGAAAATTAATTATTCCGATTGATCAATATTCTTGCTCGACCGATCAGCTTGCATCGCTGTATACACAGGGATTTTCTGGTAGGTAATAGACTCAATCATAAATATGATTACATGTTGTTTTACGTTGGCTAAAAGAGTTTACCCTACAATGCATGTTTTTTTTTCCGATAAAAAATAAATATTTGGTTTTAGTGGGCGTGTAAAATACGGAAAAAATAATGAACAAAATGAAAACGAATAAAAAACGTAAATTTAATAGTCATCTCACATATGGCACGTTTTGTATTCATTTATATCTTAGTGCTACGTACCTACACTAACACGAGAATATGAAATTACAATTTTAATTTTAAGTTCTATGAATATTTTTTATATGCACTTTCTTCACAACTATTTTTAATTGTAGAATGAAAAATGTATAAATCTGTAATTCGCGCTGACTCTCGAGTTTTGGGTTATTCGCGGGATCATTTTGAGTACATCACCATCTAGCGGAAATGTGTCTTACTATGTTGTTACGAGGACCTTAAATATCAATTAATTCATCAACAAATGTCGCTGCTCTTTATTGTTTTTTTGCAATAATCTCTGAAGCCCAAATGGGCACTGCCAGGGACAGTCTGTACATAAGATTCATCTTAAAAGTTTGACGCTCTGAGTTTATCCAAAATCGTTATCCAAAATCTTTAGAAATTTGCTGAATATCGATTAGAATGTTAGGTTTGAAATCAAGGAAAAAAACATTCGTAAATGATCGAAAATGAGAAATTTGAAAAATGAGAAAAGCCATTTCGTTGCGCCGCAACAATGACACCTTCAACTCCATCAACGATAATGTAAACAAAAATATGTTTTACACCATGAAGGAACCAGTCGTAAATTAGGATGGCAACGTATACCTAATAAAACATCAATGACGAAGAAACGAATAACGATTAACCGAGATGAAAAAGAACGTGGTGAAAATGGACTAATCGCTCTATTATGATTCTCAATCCAGGCGTAAAGTGCCAAAGGTGACCCTCAATCCCAGTACACACTCTGGTTTCCCTCCGCGTGAAATCGATCGGTTTACCGGTGCGGTTGGATGAGGGAGGCTAGAGATGACCTTGAATGTATCTTATCTATTCGTTGGTCGTCAGGTTGCGATAACTCGGAATCGATAAAAAAAGGTCGAACTCAAAGTGTGACCGTTGCTGCAACTTGACAAGGACGTATAATTGGTGGAATCGAACAGGGGCATACGTCTAGGGAACCTAACAGGATGGACACCGATCGAAGCGCTCTTGTCATCATTCATCGTTTGAACCATCGTCCAAGACTGGTTTCGTTCCGCACGCGTCTACAACTCCAGATAAGCTTGGATGACGCACCGTTCGAACGCATCAATGAATTACGCAGGGTTTTCCAGGGGACCCACTTAAGCTTGACGCGTCTTATCCGTGGCGTAATTTTTACGGTCTCCGGTTTGCTATGATAAGCCAGATAGAGAGTTCTACGAGGAAATATTATTTTTATCGACTTTTGTCGCACACCTGTTTCCGCATACTGTTCAATGGTAGCATGTCATATCACACGACAAAATATCACCCGAACAAAACATCATTGTTTGGGTTTGTTTTCGTCTGTTTGTATGTTTGTTTGGGTCTGTCTCTTTCTGCGATTTATGGGGATATTTTATCCTCGTGATGTTTTGTCGTATGATCAAGTGACATGGAACCTGTTCATTACACTGTTTTCTTATGTTTTTTCCAATTTCCAATCTCGAGCACATTTTTAATCGACCTTCCTATGATATATCCCTACAAAAATTGTCTGGGATCCACTGGACCCCTAATGACCATAATGGGTTAAAAGCACATCACGAAAATTACAAACAAAAATTAATAAATATAATGGCTTGGATCGAACAAAAGAATGGCTTGTCTCCAGCGACCCACGATAAACGAATCGGGTTGTTCCAACTACCGTAGTATGGTCGGGGAAAAAACTTCATTGCAGTGATAAAACTGATACTAAAAATTATCACGATTACGATTACGATAATAATAGTAATAATAATAATATGCAAGTCGCTGAATAGTAACAATATAGGACCGTATTTCCACGACGTAATCGGCTACTTTTTTTTTACCGTTATAAAGCACCGTCTCTGTTGATTGTACTCTCGTTGATTTCAAGAACGCACCAAGGTTTTAACGAACTTCCTTTTACCATAGAGTATCGGATGGGGTTTGAAAAAATGTTAAAAAAATAAATTATACGAAACGAGGTCACTTTGGGTGAGTGAAAATCGCGGTCGAAATAAAATGTGGAAACGAAGCGTGTAAAATACGAAAAGTTCAATGATCCGTAGATATAACCGCCCGAGTGTGTCGGCTCTCACGAGTGGCGCGCTTATTTAACGTACTCCAAAGTTATTTATATATTCATTACTACGCAACTCGAATCCGAACGACTTCCGACAAACATGACTCCGATAAGTGACCCACACGAGCCTCCCGTATTTATGTCGGAGCTTGAAAATACGAGAATCGTACAATTCTTTCAAATCTCAACGAAACTCGAATTATCAAAGTGACGAAACGAAACACAAATACAATGGAAATGAAGAGATAGGGTGTTCAATGGGTACAACGTTTACGAAGTTTTCGGAGCGGCATTTTCGGTCAACCGCCGACTTACTTGTTTGGGTTTGTTTATTTGTTTTATCAACATTGTTGTTTCAATCGATAAAAAATGCGAATTTCGTTTATTGCATAACAATACGACTTTTTATAAGATCAGGAACCTTTCTTTTTTATTATATGCAAATATTATTTTGTTATCATATTAATGCTATCATTCATCGTTCAGAAAAATAAATAATAATAATTTTCCGATATATTATTATTATTATTATTATTATTATTATTATTATTATTATCATTATTCTTACTGTTGTTGTTGTTTCAGACAAGCCGTGAAGAAAAAGTTGAAGACTATCCAAACGTCAATACAGAAATTCTGTTTTTTTTTCTTTCGGCGCGTTACGGTAGTACGGTACTTGAAACGAAGTGCGAACAATGCACGAGGCGACGAGAAACACGGAAGTGGCGATTCGGTATCCATTCGTCATTTAAAAGCAGTGCGCGTGGGCAGCTCGATGATGCGATGCGGGAAATGACCGTTCTTGGAGCATTTCAAAACAAAAACTTACATAAAAGAGGCAAACTAATATTTTAGTGCTTGTACAGCCAGGAACATACAATGTTTTTGCATAGGCACGGAAAAACGGCTATTTTGTTTGGGTTTGCATTACCACGTGAGCGCCGTAATGGAAATACTGTAAAATAAAAAGTTTGGCTAATATCGTGACTTGGAGAGGAGCAGAGCCGCGTAGTCACGATCAAAACATACATTTTGAGACCTCAATCACTTGATTCCATCGCATATTTCAGGAAATACGTGGGAATCTACAATTTGTAGGCATTTGTTTACGATTTAGTTCCAGCGAATGTCGGGCGGACACTCGAAATTTCCGGTGCGTACGTATGTTCGTATGCATACTCGAGATGTCAACAACCGCGAAAATTGACAATAATTACTATTTGTACAAACATGCAGATTGTGCGAATTGAACGTTTCCTTGTATTATCTTCAAATCCATTATTTAGCAATCCCAAGGCTAGTACGACATAATTACCGAGTGAGATAGTTAAAAGCCCCCAATGGCATATCGCACCAGCGAGTTAGCACGCGCTAATTACGTGACTCTGAATATTACGATTCCTAACGGTAAGTACGGTTATCGCTCTTCGGAGCAACGTTTCCACCAAGATGGTCTACGTTATAATAATATATAATCGTGGATGTAAGAAAATATATATATTTTTTTCATTTCTTTGTTCCGATCGTACAGTATGCCCATTCTAGAAACCCCACATCATT
Source organism: Ophioninae sp. B BG-2022a (assembly GCA_030522765.1). Taxonomy (NCBI): domain Eukaryota; kingdom Metazoa; phylum Arthropoda; class Insecta; order Hymenoptera; family Ichneumonidae; species Ophioninae sp. B BG-2022a. Next base: position 4,922 of record JAPYZJ010001216.1, on the reverse strand, counting down.
CCATTTTTTGCGCCACCTTGCGACCGCAGCCAGCTTCCCCTTTGTATTGTATTCGTAACGAAATTTCTGTTGGTCGTGGGCACAGGGAAACTGCGGAAAATCTATGCCAATACAGCCTTCTCTAATCCATGGCCTTTATTTATTCTCTAAAAAAAACATTGAAGAATTTTTATCAATTCGCGTAATCGATTGCTCTTGTCTTGTCAATATTTTCATGTGGGCCTGACGCATCAGCTTTGCAAATAATATGTAAAACACATACGTAGTATCAGGCTTATTGCGAACTTTGTACGTGCCTGCTAATATAGATAGGCGGCAGTTGTGCCAGTCGATCGATCGACGGATTTTTATCAAACGATACTTTTGTTGCAGTATTTTTTACAAAAGAAAACCATCAGGGATTCCGGACTCTTTTAGAAATGATGGAAAGGTACACTATCAAGGGAAAAACAGTCACACACACGGCGACATTGAAATTTGCAATGTTGTGTCCTCAGCGCAGATGGTTTGTTCGTAGCCAAAACCCGTAAGGATCTGGGACTTCGGGCATCAGGGGTCGAGTCCCCTTCCTACATAAGTCAATTTAAGTGCGGGTAATACACGGTCCCCCTCCCTTCATTGCGTGGTACAACGACAAACAGTTTTGGTCCGGACACAAATGACCCACCCTTACAGAGAACAGATTAACAATTTTAACTTAAAAAATAATCGATTACTTTACGACGCTACTTGTGCATTTGATCTCTTTGCGAGTGATGATAAAAAATTTTCAGAAACCAGTCAAAATCGTACCGACGGAAGTATCAATAATAATTGTTATAAGGTAATTTAAAATGGCGTCGATAAAGAAAGAATAGCCGTTATGTCGTGCCGCAAAATTAGTAGAAACTTCCACTGGCACGTAGCAGCTAAATTGTTGCTGATGCATACGGTATAAAATACCGATGGATCGGTCCGGGTACAGCAAGTCGTTAACCCGGGCCAATTGGGCAAGTAAAATGCCGAATCAACACCGAACGTTCTAGAACGTTCGATTGGGAAAACCGGGCTTACAATAAGCCGGATAAATTATTGGAAGTCAGTCGTCGGCCAGAAGCCGAGCCGGTCAGTCTCAAGGTAAACCAAAAGAATTGTAACTTTGTTGCCTAGTTTTAAAATAAATATAATTTGTTGAAGTTTAATACAAATCTCGAGTTGGAGTTTTACTCTTATTGGAAAAGAATCCCCTACCGACCCGCCTGTGAAACACTGGTCCTTGTTGCTATCAATCAGTGCAGTAAATGGCAAACTCCCTTTGTGCCTAACGAGCCTCCACATACTCCGCGGGCACAACAGTTACAATAACAGCGTTAAATACAAGAATCAAAATAACGATAATGACGATCCCATGTTGACAATACAAAAACCTCGAAAATACAGACAATAAATATATGCAAAGATTTTTTCGTAAAGAAAGATAATTAAAAGTGATAATAATGAGATCAGCAAGTCTGATAATAAAAAAAAAACAGTAATATTAGTACAATAAAAAATACATTGGAACCGTCGTACAGGGGCAAAACACGGGAATAATAAAATGGCAAAGTAACAATAACGACAACGTACCACCAGCACCGGCAATGACAATCGATAAAAATAATGATAGTAATCCGATATCTTAGTCGTTTATTTGACGCCTAAACATTTCCGCTTTACAGAACGAACTCTTCACAAATACGCTCACGCTTCGTGACCGCTTTGCGTCGCGTGACCGAGTATCCGTCTCCGCACTGTTGTTGTCTTTTTTCGTACTTATATTTTTTCGCTGGTTCACTGCAGACAACTTGCAAATACATTGATCGTTTGTGTCACAAAATCAGGGATGGGTATCGTTCCAACGAAGAATCATCGTCAGTTTGAAAAAATACCACCGCAATATGAACCTATGAATTATTACTGCGGACGAGGTTGAAATCGCGAACGGCGATTTCATCGAGCATTGTCGTTTCATTCATCCGATCGGTATCGGTTTCGTATGAATATTAATGATTCTAACCCAAACAAACCCAAATTCAAACTGAAACAAAATCAAACCCAACCAAACCCAAACGCAAGCATAAGCGCGAGCTAATGTTATTTTACCAAATATATGCTGGGTAAACAATTTTTTCCACAGCAGCGGTTGACCGACCAACTTTTCTTCGACTGATGATGAAGCACAGTACGAATAAATATGTCACGTTGGACAAGCGAAAGTACAAACAGAAGCGTTAAAAATTAGTCGTGGCTTTGTTTCGAAACTGAATAAATTCGCAGCGGAGACAACATGTCGGGTCTTCTCATCAGTTGTGAGTCTTCTCTATCGTGCAACACGATATATCGCGTTCCTACTGCGGATACGTCGACAGGGTTTCGCGTGCATAGGCTAAACGCAAACTTTTTCCACTCGCTCGTATCAGCGTGCTCTTCATAGCTAATATTAATACGCGCGAAGAGACCGCGAGATGGCGATGTAGCTGGATAACATTGTAGCTCCAGAGATCTGGCCCAACGTCAAACCAACAGCAGCTTTCCCCCTCCCTGCCTCGTTCTGAGACCTTAAAGGCATAACGAACAATAACGACAATGACACGCCACGTGACACACGAGTGCGAGAAAAATAGTCGAAACGTTTTGAACCGCGATTTCTCAAGAATGAAACGTTTTCATCAAAAATAGCGATCGGCGCACCCTCGGTGCCATCGTCCTGAATCCACACAACAAATTTCGTACTGATTGGTTCAGCCGTTTGAGAGAATAGTAGTTTGAAAATTTCGAAGTGGACGGAGGCGTGTTTTTATGCCCTTAACTTTAATTTTGAATTTAATTGTATTGTCGAATCTTGTCTTATCTCGGCAAATCCAAAATACTTTTTTGTAGAGAATCGATAAAAACTTTTATCGAAGATGGGCGGTAACTCCGAAAATGGGGAAACCCAAACAAAATGTTTCCGAAACCTCAATACCAACCTCGACAAATAGGCCTACGGACGTTACGTGACGTTCAATCTCAACGTTATAAACGAATGCGTGGAAGGCTGGCAGTGCGAAACTTTCACGAGCATATAGGCCGGCCGGCCCGCCCCTCTTTCTTCCAGCGGTGCCCAACCGGTTAAGTGAACACTTCTCTCGTGTTAAATGAACAGTAACGGAGGCTTGTAAAAAAAATTCCCTTATAATACGGATGAACGCATTCTTGTTAAAAGTGTACGAACAAAAATTGTTGCATATAGGAATTCGTTTTTTCTCTGGTAAGTCCAGTTGTTGCGTGAAACCGTCGATAATCAACAAGTTTTTTCGCCCTTATTTTCAAAAGTCGGCCGTTGGACGCGTCAGCTAACTTTACACGGATTCCGTTCCTCCGACCAATATTTGTTTTCAACATTTTTTATCGGACCATTAGCTATTCAGATACAGTGTTTTTTTCGTGTTCAGGACCAACTCCTCACAAGGCTTACTTGCTGTATCCATCTATCCAGTTTTGCTCGAAAAATTCGAATTACCCATAGCAAAAGCTCCGAAGTTTCACAGGTTTTACTGGATTATTTGGCTAGATGGGCAAACTGCGATAGGTATAAGAGGTCAGACAAGGCTTCAAAGTTGGAACAACGTTGGAATACGACGAAACCACTGTCAACACTATTGTCTTTCTTATCTCTCATTTTCTTTTTGCCACATTTAGATCCTAAATATCACGAAAATATTTTTGAAACACCTCGCAGGACGCTTATCGTAACGCAAAGCTCCAAGCAAAAAGCTTCGGTAGTGATAAAAATAAACAAATCATTATTGATCCGGACGATCCGGTTGTTCCTTAATTCATTTTTTATAAACTCAATTTGTGAAAAAGCACGTTCCGCGTTGCAGCCGGTAATCAAATATAGAGCTAGCGATCCCGCAATATCGTTTTCACATTTGCGAAACACGTGTCTCCGATAAACTTTTCAGCACGAGTTTGCGGAACCGCAGTTCCCGAGCCTCATCCTTTTGCTTGTAAATACGGGAAGCCATACTTGTTCCAATTAGTTCGGCAAACTGTAAACCCAAGTTACGCAAGAACGTTATCTAGGCTTCCGTCCGGGTCGTCTTTATAAGCACTCATGACGATACTTCGAGTACTCTTAAGAGGAGGCGATACCCGCGACGAAACTTCGATGCAGCCTCTGCTCGCATCGGTTAAACAAAATTAGTGTGAGCTACAGCTATCTACCGCGAGGCAACATTGTCGCTAGCGTCCGGCCCCTAACGGATTTTCTAACTTTGGATGGCTTGGCGTCCAATCAGTTTGCAACGAAAGGATAGCTTGTGATGCGGTTTTAGACAGATTGATAAATCTATTTTATGTTTATAGGCGTAAGTTTGACTTTTCTACCAAAAGAAAAAAGTATTAAGGTTTAAATGCGTCAAGAACGAAAAAACCTTGAAGTCGGCCGTTTACGGCCCAATGATCGGTCGCATTTTTCCCAAATGTCGGCCAGGTATAGGGTGTTATAAATTAAGACAATGATTTTCAATATTGTCAACTATTACATCCAAACTTAACCTCTGTATAATAGTAATAAATAAATTAAAATAAGTTTGATAAATAGTTTGAAAATGACTACCCAGTACCTACACAATCAATGAAAAAATACGAAAGTAATCAGCCTGTACCTATTGTAGCGCTCGATGTTGAGGCTGGCCGACATTACGATCTTTAATATTTCGAAAGTCGGCCCCTGTTTCGTGAACCTTATTTCTCGAAATTCAACTAATACCACCCCGGCCGGAATTAGGTGATTAAACGTAAAATAGATTTGATAGCCCATATGCTTTGTAATTTTTACTACTAAGCCAATGGAATTGGTAGTATTGGAATTTATAAAACCGACTGCATTTACTTTATGTCGGCCCCGGCCGAGATTC
>JAPYZJ010001215.1:0-34461 GCA_030522765.1 Ophioninae sp. B BG-2022a | reverse complement strand
AAAAATTTCGAAGAAAAATCTCGACCGCTACCGGGATTTGAACCCGGGACCTCCCGATCCACTGGCCGCGCCTTAGCCCGCACTGCCAACGGATCAGTTTTTTAGTTTTATATAAATTATTCGGTAATTTTAACGATAACATAATCATTCATATACTCATAAGAAAATCATTAATACATACCATTGCTACTTATGATTGCTTAATAATTTGTGTATCATCTCTTCAATCATACACTAGACGCAAAAATTACGGGATAGAAAAAAAATAGCAATTTTTTTGCCATTTTTCAAAAGGCTGTCACTCTCTGAAAAATGCTTGAAAAACGATTAAAAAAAAAGAAGATTGTAGCCCTAAGTTTCTAGTTTTCAGATGTGGGGTCAAAATTTTTTTATCATAAGTAGTTTCCGAGAAAACGTCGGCAAACCATCGAGGGAAAAATTTTCGGAATTTTTACTCTTCTTCAAAAAGGTCAATGGACTTGAATACTTTTTTTGATCATTCGATTTAAAGCTCTTCTAGAAAATTTTTTCCTTTTTAATTTGAGCGGTGATTGAGCTCTGTACGATGATTTTTTGCGGAGTTATCAGCGTTCAAAGCAAAAAAGGCATTTTCGACTTTAAAAATTGATAACTCGGGAAATAATGATCGTACAGGAAATCTAAGGTGGGTTTTGAAAACTGCAAAACATCCCCTATAACACCTTATTACTTATTTTTTATGAAAAAAAAAATTTTCATTGCGAAAAGATCGATCAACAAAAAGGTAAAAAAAACACACGTATTTGAAGATATATGCTAAACTTGGGATATCTCAGGAAATAATCAATTGATAAAGGATATAGACTTAGATTTTTTAACCTCAGAGTATCCTTAACAAATCCTAAAAATTTCAAAGCATTCCGATTTTTCCTTCATTGTGTTCCGAGCGATTGAATTTTCCATTTTTGCTAAAAATCCATGAAAAATGCATTTTTTAGCTTTTATTCATTTTTCATGGTTGAAATTTTTTTTTCATTAATAACCTGAATTGTTATTTTTAAAAAAAGTTACGCTGTGTAAGAAAACGAAAAAATGAAAAAAAAAAACATTTTTTCCAAAAATTTTTTTTTTCTTTATTTATTTTGTTTTTTTTTTACACAGAGTAACGTTTTTTTAAAAATGGACCTTTTTGAAGAAGAGTGAAAATTCCAAAAATTTTTCCCTCGATGGTTTTCCGACGTTTTCTCGGAAACTACTCATGATAAAGAATTTTTTACCCCAGATCTGAAAACTAGAAACTTGGGGCTATAATTTCCGTTTTTTTAAAAATCGTTTTTCGGCCATTTTTCACAGAGTGACAGCCTTTTAAAAAATGCCAAGAAAATTGGTATTTTTTTTCTCTCCCTTAATTTTTGCGTCCAGTGTATATACGCTTTTAATTAATACCACTTTTATAGTTTCATATTACGAAGCTGTCAAAAAATGATTTGTTAATTATTTTTTTACTTCACTACATTTATTTGTATCTTTGTTACTTTTCAATATAAATATTTATACCAATTGAACGGACCAAGGATTATATCAAATGAAAAAGATGACGTAGGTATACATATATGAACAATTATAAAAATATATTAGTTGTATTTTGAGGTTTTTCTTGTTACTATTATGTAAATTATTGTGCAATCGTACAAATATCTTATATATTACCGAATGTTTGTTTATAATATTTTTTTTGTTTAATTTCGTTGTAATAATTTTGTGTGTTTTCTAAAAGCATCACAGTTGGTAGGAATTCGAGAAAATGGAGTGGTTGCAGGTCTCTTCGGTGTCTGGTGGTAGTCTTTCGTAAATTTCTTGGCGAAAGATGCCACTTAAATCGTGGGCGAGATTTGCCACTAGCCGGACTCAAACGTGGGCGTACCGGAGGCCGCAGATAGTCCATAATATATAGGTATATAAGGGCAGACACAAAGGGCGAGTAAGGCTACCGAAGTTGACTTCCGATTGCTGAGGGAATTCCGGTGTTCGGTCCAAAAAGAGGTCGGATTCCCTTCCTCTCTTCTCTTTCCTCTTTTTTACTCTCTTTTGTCCCTTCTCAGTTTTCCACGAAAAGATCGACGTTCAGAGGATTTCAGAAGCCTTTCGAGCGTACGGGAGAGTAGACGAAACCGCCGGAAAAAGGAAAGCGGGAGCTATAGGAGCTGTGCCATGTGTAGGGGAGAGAAAACAAAAATATAAAAAAAATCGATAAAAAAGAAAAAACGTTGCAAGGACTGTGTGGGCTTACGTGATTGTGTCGGACGCGGCAACTCACGGCAAAATTGCACGGAATGCGAAGCAGTACTAAGAGCATGAAGTTCGAAAAGTATCCCCGGTGTGTACCGGGTAGGTTACGAATTTTCGTGTTTCTCAAGAATTCGTACAACAAATGGAAAATTCAAAACATTTTTGGCACTTATTAAATAAAAATCCAAGCGTCAAATATCTTTCACATTGCTCCCATTCCTAAAATGTCACACATATCACGTTACAATTTCGAAAATCAATATAAAATATTCAGTTTGAAAATGAAACCAAGCTATGTATTTAAAAGCATATGTGAATACTTCTAAAAAAATCACAAAGTCAGAACTATGAATATATCAATAAATAGGTAAGTACTGCTTGATTTACTTTATTGTGAAATTCATCAATTAATTCATACTTAAAAAACAAAGTTTTTGATAGATTAATTCAAAAAGAAAATTATCAAATTAATTATTTTTAAAAGATTGGCGAGTTACCTATATATTTCCTTTTCTTATCTTTTTTCTTTTCCGTTTCCTGTTTTTCCTCGCTAGAAAGCTCTGCTTTGCGTTATCGAGTTTTTTTTTCGTCGCCATTTCTATATCTATTTACTCGATCTGTGGTGGGTCTTGCAGCCTACACCAGGTGCTCCTGACTACACGCGGGAAAATACTGAAACGTATCAAAAGTGATTGTCAAAAGGGCGTAACGCGTTGTGACTGAACGCACGGATTGGCGCAATGGTAAACTTTTGTTTTTCGAAGTTGGCACATATACGTGGCTTAATGCGCGTTTGTGTGTGAACTTTGCCCGATTCGTCCAATATACGAGAAGTTTCATCTTGCGCATCGTCCTCCTTCGCTTCTTGCATCGCGCCTCAATTTACCGGAGCGAATATCGATTATGCATACCGGTGGGTTTTGGGGGATTCGACGTAAGAACCAGTTTGCGAATGTGTTTCGAGTCGTTGCGGATTTGCGCTATCTCTATCAGTTATTGCCAATATTGTCGAGGAAATATGCTCCAAGGCGTCATAGTTCAGACGGATTGAGAAAAGCTCAGGGTAATAACTTTGGGGAATAGACATCTCGATCTTGGATAGCTCTTCGCTGTGGATATCAAGTAGCTGCTACTGTCAGATCATCGCGTTGGTGCAAATTATTGCAAAATTATTTTTCATCGTGTTTTTCTTTTTTCTTTTTTCTTAGTAATTTTTCTTATGGGCAATCATCGATAGAAGTGTATAGGGACTAAGTGAGAAAATGGTAAAAGCGATGGAAAAATGATTCTTGATCGAGCTATTCATTTTCAAAAAATTATATATAAATAGAGATTGTTCGGCTTACGTTTGTATGAAAATATGTTTTTTTTATTATAGGCTATGTTTGTATGAAATTAAAAAAAAATTTTCTATTATGTATTTTTTCTATTTATTTCGGAATTTTTGCTTTGGATAATAGTTGATAGAAGTTTACATGGAAACATGTGATAAAAAAGATTCTTTGGTATGGAAAAGATGAGAGAATCGAAAAAAGGATTTTTCCCTATCACGTCGCTCTTTGATCATTCTGTAACGTTGGAATGATGGAAAAATTATCCTTGATCTTGTTTTCTTTTTTTTTTGTTGATTATCCATGGATATTTTTATATCTTTTAAGTGATGTACATTTTTTTCTAAATTTCATTTGAGCCGGAAATTTCTCTACTCAAACAGACCGTTGTAACGTCGGAATCGGAGAATTCAGGATTCCGTGAAACAAAGATCCATAAACTCGACGGTTTATTAAGACCGTCGTCAGCTATGCGTTGATGAGTCGAACGAAATTGTAGCCAGCAAAGCAAAGATTTTCACCCATTTGGGTGGTGTTAATTCAGTTTTGAGTACTTCCATGCAAATGTCATTTGTCATTGTCAACGTAAAAAAAAAATTATCTGTACGAGATACAGCCTCGTTCGCGGTTATTTTTACGTAAATTTGTCACTTCTATTCGCAAGGTGGAAATGCTGAAAAAAATTACGGATTCGCGCTGTGAACTCTTTACTGCTCACAACGGAAACTCATCGTTCATCCGGATGGAAAATATTACATTTTTACCTTCTTTTACGTTCGGAAGATTTGCACTCTCGCGATTCTTGCTAGAGATATATTCAACGCGGTCTATTATCGTTCACAGTGAAAAATAGAAAGATTAAATTTACGAATTCTGCCGGGATGAACCTAAGCCGCGGAGTATTGAATTTGCTACTCCAAATTTAACGGCCTAACCCAATTGAAAACTGTATGGATAGCTTTGTATAAACCCACTTTACGAATTTCCAAACGACGATTTGAGGGGTCTGGCTACTGCGGAAATTGAAAAAATACGCAGTTACGGCCAACGTTTTTTTTATTCTATGGGCAACGAAAACCAGAGCAGAGAAAAATTGTTGCGATTTTTTATTTTGTTTTTTCAAATCAGCATATTCGGCGCAAAATCTTACCCGCTACAGATCGAGCTATCTTATCAACTGATCTGATCTATCTTCCGGGCCAGAGCATGAAACGGATATCTATATTGCGCCTCAGTAATGAAACTCTCGCTATGAGTGTTCGCCCGTAGTTATATCGATCGCAGCTTTGCCCGATAAGCTTCGTGTAATCTTGTTGCAGAAATGGAGCGAAGTATTGAAAAAAAAAAAGAAAAAAGAAACTTTGGTAGGCAGGAGTTGCGGCGGTGAAAAGGGAAGAATTGGGTAGGGGAGGCTTGTGCACGCATGGAAAATGAAAGATTTTAATTGCCTTTCTTTGGCTCAAAGGATTCTGTACGTTCGTGCTCGTAAAGAAGTTCCATCCGCTCTTTATAGCACCCCCTTTGCCTTTTTCCCTCTCTCTCTTTCATTCTCTATATTTTCACCCCATCATGATATTTTAAAATGAACACAAATTTGTCGCCAAGCTGGAATGAAAATCAGGACTGAATCGCGTTTTGGCAATGCGTTTCTTTTAATATATTGCGAAAAATCGTCTGGTCTCGATGATGAAAATTGGTCAGCGATGGAACATTCACCTCCGAAATTGAACCCAATTACGTTTATTGCGATGTACGTCGTACGCTGATCGGTTTGACGATCATTTAACTGCGTAGAACCAGATTAATTAATATCATAAAATTGCTGATGCAATTAGCAATTTAAAATTGCCAGAGCACTTTAATCACCGAGCTCACTTTGTGATTGCCATTCGATGCCATGATTTATAACCCCTGGACATTTTTATTCTTTCCATTCTCGATAATACGTTTTTTTATTTCTTTTTCAAATAATTTCCATCGGTAATATGTTCTATCAATAATCCTCGATTTCCATTCAATTCAAATGGATTCAATTCAAATTATCCTCGATTCCATTCATATATATATAAATATAAAGGATAGATCATTTTTATCATCGACTTTATTAACGAGTTCCATGGAGATTCACCGATCCGAGAATTCCTCTTTGTGAATTTACGGCACAATAATAATAATTATTATTATGACGATGAATAATTGGTCGCACGTGGATCACGTCCGTACGTCCCAGCTTTCCGGCACGTTTCTATGGTAGCTTACCGATTTATGGATACACGTAATACGTGTGTGCATGTGTGGGCATCTGAACATATGCGTATAAATAAATATGGTGTAATCACGCATACCTGGATATATATATACAAATCTATATCTACAGGAGAGAATGAACGGCGTAGAACTTGAATGTCAGTATTTTTTCGAGCGGATGCAAGCACACGTTCATCGGGGAACTCGAGAGAGCTCCACGCAAATCGATAATTTTGCATACTTTATTGAGCTCACAATGCTTTCCTCGTTGTTGCTTTTTCTGCAACATGAATCATCGAATTTATGTTCACTGATGCATATATTAGCAAACGACGGCGATGGTGATTTCAAGGACCTTTTGTGGGGACTGTAATTCTGACGGTGTCTTCGTCAGGAATCGTTGAAGACGCATTCGTGCGGAAATTTCGAGGACCGAAAGGTGCGAAAGGACGTGTGAGGTTGGATGGAATTCAGGAGTTTGGGTATGTGCTTTGGCAGACCCAAAAGAAACCTTGGTGCAATTGTGGTTCTTGAAAGCCTCGTCTCTTTAATTCTCGCGAGAGTCTCTTTGGTTTACTTTGGAGACGGAACACAAAAGAGCAGTTCTTAGTCTAATCATCCTAGAGTTTCTCTTCATCTCCTCTGCTATTTTCTCTTTTCTTTCATCCTCTGTGCTGCTTTCTTAATTCTTAATTCGAGGCACGTATTGTTATCGGTTAACGTGTGATGTGAACATTCCATTTAGGCTCGATCTCCAACCTGGGTCTTATTGGACTCGGGATGGTCGTTAGGTTTCTGCCAGTCTGGAACGATCAATGATTTTTCACGAGGCGAACAGTTCAATGTCCTCACCGTTTTGGAATGGCTCTCCCAGTGAAACCCAAAAGTCTGAATTTTGAATTGAAATCACCGAACAGTTTTTCCACGAGCCCGTCTTATTTTTGTTGGACAGAATTGATGCTGATGAAAACATCAATTATTGATTTAAGTCTATACTTGGAGCTGTTAATTGACAGTTGTTAACTAGAGTTTCGATAAATATTTCAATAAACAATTGAACAATCCATTTTCCTAAATATTTTAACACTTTGACTGCCACGGGGGTCACCAGTGACCGGAGTACCCATATGAAGTACGTTGCAGCAACAAAGTCAGCGATACCCAAAAGAGGATAATCATTCGAAGTGTCAATTAGCTCTGATTACGCGCGGATATAACGTGGCCAAGCTCAGCTCTTCATCTTTTCCCTCGGTGGCCAGCAATTTTTTATCACCCGCTTTAACCTGGTCGTGAATGAGATCTCGTAATCCCCTCTCGGTGAGACGAATCTCCCTCGGAAGAAAATGAAAACAGGATAAAAGATTCAACGTTTCACGAGGGCTGAGAAAGAATGGAAATTTACCACTTGCATATATCGATCGTACCTACTTGCAAACGAAAAAATGGTTCGTGGCGTCGAGCGATAACGCGGGGACGTCAAAACTCTCCGGAACCAAAGTGCATCGTTTTTGCTTTATTTTTTTGGTTTTTGGATCGATGTTTCCGCTTTTACGCGCGGGCGAATTATATGAAATGGATTTTAGCTATCAGGTGCTTTATTGGTGCAAGAAGGGGGGGGGGGGGTTATATGTGACGAGGACCATACATGAGAGTGAAAACTCGTTGATGGTAAATGGATTGCCGATCTCTGGCATATCTGAACGAGGTGGCTCTCGTAAATTTTATGTTTTGCTCTTGTCGTCAATAGGTATAAAGTTTCTGATTCTCCATTCGTGAACGTAGACGTATATCGCTTTTGTGTGTGTATTTGTGTGTAAAATCACGTTTCCACGTTTATGGGAGGGTGAGTTCCAGCCGATAACCTGGAAGGGAGATATTGAATACAATAAGCAGTGCTGCCGAGAGCACAAAATCGATTTGTCGATGCTTGGGTGTGCGTGCATACATTTATGGAACGAAAAAGAATACCGGACAGAAAAATGATGGGCCTACAGTGGGAAAAAGATTGGAGAATCATTCGAAAACTGTAGAAATATTTAAAAAATATTTTTTCTGAAGTTTTAGTAAAATTTTTCGCATTATATTTATGTGCTTTTTCATGTGCTTTATTATATTTAAGTGCTTTTTTTCGAGCCAGGTGAAATCATATTCTAAATTAATCCCACGAAATAAAATAATTATCGTTCTTTTAAATTGTTTTTTTCTCACTTTAAGACATTGTGAAATTATTTTTATAGAATGTTATAGAAATATTCCTAGAGAAATTCTCTTACACAAGAGAATAAAGATGAATTTTTTTTAACGCAAGAAGAATACAATTTTTTGGGAATTCTAGAAACAATTGTACACAAATTTCATTAAATAATTCTTTCAAAATTTGGGACAAAAATTCTTAAATCATTTTAAATTATCTGCTTGAACAATGTTATTAAAAAACATTTTACGAAAAAACTCTTAGAATATTAAAAATTTTTGCTAAAAATAGCAAATTGAACAAACGTATTTGAGACAAATACTATTTTTAAGCTGATATTGAGAGCTAACAAATCTAGGGTTCTGTTATCCGTGCAATGAAATTCCGGGGCACGCACACAACCTTTTTAAATCTCCCCTATAAATCGGAAATCGCGCGTCAGTGAAAGTGACGGGAGAATTCATTCTTCGCAGCTGCATCATATTGTGGATTCCAACACGTTTCGTAAATTCCACGTTCAAATATCAGGTCGGTATAGATGAACGATTCTTGAACATCGGTACTCTGGTAAAGTACAATGCTGTACTACGCACTTCATCACTCTTGATTTACGAGCCCTTGCACAGCGTCGTGTAATGTGTACAAGTTTGCCATGTATATAGAATTATTGCATGCGCAGCGAAAATCGTTTACTCATCCTCCACGGGTTAACTACATCTATGTTCTCTTGTATTACGAAAATTTGGTCGATGCATTTAATGTCGAATTCGATTTTCCCCGCAATATCGAAATCATTTAGATAATAAATACATAAAATATATTTGTAAATAAAAACTCCCATTTAGTGTTTTTAATGTTAGAAAAAAAACTTTTAAAAATATAGAAAAAATTTAATATAATTTCCGATGAATCTGCTGTAAAAAGTAAAATCTTTCATGACCCCCAATAATTTATTTTACGGCACATGGAAGTTATCGCAACATAAATGGGTTTGAAATGTAATTTCTCTAGATACACACTAGCTCATATATATACAAGTTGGTTGTTTTAGGTATCGAGTTCTCATCGTCAAGGTGATACGATAAATGATGAATCGTCGTTGGTTGTCGGATTGCATTGAACGTGCGTCGACTTTCAATACGTACGAGAATGCATCCCACCCTATACATATTTACAACACGTAAATCTTTCGTGTTACATATGCGATAGAAATATGTCTACGGATGGGACTTTGCGAGTTGCAACATGATAAATTCTTGACTGCAACTTTTGAACAAAAATGATGAGTGCTCGTTTTCTTCTCTCCTTCGGGTGAACTGCAGCGATCGAAAAGATCGTGGCAGTTAAAGAATGAAATACAGTCATGGCTCCCCCATAAAAGTCGAACATTTTCAGGCGCACACTCAACGCGCAGCGCCTCCGTAAGTACAGTGATTTTGCGATACGCGTCCATCATGCACTTTACGGCGGCGCGATACTCGAATTTTTGTTTTTTGACTTTTTTTTTGCAAAACGAAAAATCGTTTTCCAACGTATAAAATATTTACGCTCAGAGTACTCAAGAGTTTTAGCAGGTACTGAAAAATTCACCCTCCCGTAATTGATAAATAATAAGATCCTCGACAAATAAGAAGTCACATTATTTCTTGAACGAAATTCGTAAATCCAAACAAGTGAAAAAACAATTTTTCAGTCTTATTTCTTCGTTAGAAATGAATTATTTTTTAATCGTCATAATAGAGATTAATTTTTACTTATTGCAGTAACCGTTATTAGTAATGGCCGTGAAAAGCGAGGAAAAGCATTTTTCTGTCTAACCATTCACTATACAAACTTTTACGCAGCTAAGATGCTTCCACAAGCACTAGGAGGCGTGGTTTTGAGAAAGCAACGTACAAGTCCGACGCAGGGTTTCTCCTGAAGACCACCACAAGACTGTCTCGCGATAATGATACAACCAAGTTATCCTAAGCACAGTGAATGTATTCAAGCACACGCGCATGAGTTTCAGGTGAGCGAGCGAGAGTGCAGGATGAGTGAGATTGAATGTAAGGAGAAGATAGAGAGCTGCAAAAACTTCATAACGGGGTCTGGTCGAGCGAAATTTCGGATGCTGAGGATTGCACGTAACACGCTTGGTCGTGTCTCTTGGGTCAACTCTACCCAGTCATTACGGCTAAGTGCAGGTGAAACGAGCGTTAAAAACAAACATTTACAGCTGGAACTTTCAGGTTTGATATAAGCCTTATGTTACCAGTTGTTCTACACCGAACACGTATTATACAGTATTGGAAATAATTGTTTATCTTTGCTTGTGGATTGTGCGATTTGTTATACAAAAGCGTGTACAGGTGAATTTATTTCTGAATATCGTTAGAGGGTAGACTTGTTGTTGAAACGATAGCGAAATCATTATAAAAAAAGCCATCGTTTAAAAGCGTTTTTTTAATGAGCGTTAAAAACAAACATTTATAGCTGAAAATGTCAGGTTTGAGATATGCCTTATCTTACCAGTTATTCTACACCGAGAAGGTATTATACAGTATTTGAAATAATTGTTTATCTGTGCTTGAGGATAGTGCAATCTGTTTGACAAGAGCGTGTACGGCTGCATTGATTTCGGAAAATCGATAGAGGGTAGCCATGATTATGAGAAGATAGCGAAATCTTTTTTAAACAAACCTTTTTTTAAAATGTCGTTACCTTCAGAAAAAGACCAGTAATTCCGCAAACTAGAAAAAATGTTAAGCATCATATCTCTATATCGAAAAGAAGAGGGCTATCGATATCCTTTAATATCGATCGTCGAGAGCTACCGGTCTGCTCAACGCTGCTCAATATCTCTTGACCTTTCGCGTGCCAAGAGCTGCCAAAAGAAAGAAGAAAATACATCGTTTCCCTTCTCTTTGGTACGCTCGTGTATTTTAACGATTGCTCCGTTGCTACCTTATGCTCTTTCTCTTTGTTCCTGGCTCACGAAAATGTTGTGCCATGAGATTGGTTAACTCGCGAGTTGGGATTTTCTCGTGTGGATTGCAATCAAGCCCCAGAACGATCGAAGTTAATGCTACAATTCGAGACCGAGTAAAAGTGAGGGTACAGAAGAGAAGGATAGAGAAAGAGAGAGAAGTAGGTAAAGGTGATTTTGTGCGCTCCCTCGTGCAAGAATCTCGAGTGGTATGCACATAGCAAGTTTCCATGGTTGCTCGCAAGTTTCATGTACACGTTGAGTGTCAATGGATTCGTGAGGGGTTACGGGGTTGGCGGGGTTCGAGGGGGGGAGGGAGACGTTTGGTTGGTTGCAACTCCAGAGCTCACGCATACTCGTTGGAAGAGCTTTTCGGCTCTGGATTCACAATGGGATTGATGAGCGTGCCCACGAAACTCGAATCGAGAGAGCGGGTAGCGCTTTGATCTTTCGGTTATACGTGAAATCGGATCTACGGGTGCGTAAAGCAGAATGGAAAGAAACGCGGGTATTCAATCAGCCGGTGGTGTGCCATGTGTTTAGGAAAAGAGACTGGGAAAACGGACGTTCATGGAGAAGGTTAGCGGACGAGGCACAAAACTTTACTAGCAGTTAACGAGATGAGCCTTTGTTAGGGCGTTGACGGTGAATTAGTGTTTCCGGACGCCTCTAGGGATCCTCGTAGTAGATACGTTTTTTTGTCAGTTTTGTTTTATTTTCCGTTTGTTTTTCGAACGGACTTTATTTTGTAAACTATATATTAATTCGTCTTCAATGTCTTCGTGTGGGGTCTTTTTAAAGGATGACATCTTACTGGATGATTCTAACCTAATTGGTGATTCTAAGTACAATTGGTTTTTCGTCGTTTGAGTTTTATGAGAATTATAAATGCATCGTTGGATTATATTTTTATTGAATGTTACAGAGGGTGAGAAAAATTCCAGATAATAATTCAACAATTTTAGAGAAAATTTAGTATGTTTTAGAAAATAGTTTTAACATTTCAAAAAATAATTGAAACTTTTCAGAAAGTAATTTAGAACTTGCAGTAAGTAGTTTAAAAATTTTAGAAGATTATTTTAAAAGTTCGGAATATAATTTACGAGTTTTAGAAATTGATGAAAAAACTTCAGAAAATAATTCCAGGAAAAAAGTGCAGGGAAGCGAGAAAAGGAAAAGCTCGATGTGGTTTGTTCCACGGGCTCTGATGCCAGCGTGACAATTTTTGCGGCAAAACGTATAATGCGTCGGGCTATCTTGCGAAATTGCATCGATTATGCGAATGTAAATTGTGACAACAAGAACAAGACAACGGAAGGTGCCTGCGACCGTGAAAACTGCCAGGACGCGAATCTTCACGCTCGGCGTTCGGATCGTCCTCACCTTTTCCCTCGGGGTCCTTTACTCTTTTATTCGCTCTGTTCCACCTGTACCAGGAGGTCGACTTCCGTCGAGATATTTTTGCGGTCGCGACATCACCGTCAATCAAGACTCGTGTGTGCGTATGCACGAGAATTCTCCCCACGATTACCATCTTATAAATATACATGAACGTCTCGGTGTGATTTTGGTCCTAGGGGTAAATACATGGACCTTTTTTCCGAGTCTATACATTCCGAATGGACGTTTTTCTTTCGTCGTACACATAAAGATATTCCCCGCAAAAACAATATCTTCCCCTCCTTTTTTCAGTTCAACGTATAAATAAATAAAAAGATGTTTTACCCATATATTTATCCATTTTACCAATAACAATAAAATCGTATTTTTTTTATAAAAAAATGATTCGTTTTCACTAAAACAGAGAAAATCCTTATCTAATAGCTGGTAAAAAAAGATTTGTTATTATTGTGAAATATAAAAATCGAGAGAATTTTATATTGAAGACAGATGTTTATTGGCAAGTTAGACAATAATGTGAAAATAAATAATTAAATAAGTAACCTATTTTAACAAATAGACAATAACGTGGAGATAAGTAAATAAATAATTCATTTCAATTTTTCCGAGTGGAAAAATTTTCATTATTTATTCGTTACTTTTCTATGATTGAATAATATTATTTTTTAACTAGTCATTAACTATGATAGTTGATATTTCTCTTATCGTAAAAAATAATAATTCTGATGGTTCAATAATACAAGGTAAAAATTGAAACTTTTTTTTTTGGGGGGGGTTCTTTTAGTCCTTTTATTTCCAACTATACCCTCGTGGGTTTTTACATGTCTCCTTTTCTTTTTTCTCCCCGGGTTCTAATTTTTCCGATATTTCCAATTTTTCAACATTTCCACTTTTCCTTGCTAGCCTTCCATTGGTTCATCTTTCTCCGTCACTTTCTACTCGCACTTCGCTAAGCTAACCTACCTATAGTGCGTCCACAGCCGACTTAGCTACACTATACCGCATTTGCCGAGGACATGGGGAAACTGTGGAAACCCGTGCCGGTAAAGACGGCCCTGTATTTGCCTGATCCTTTGGTGTACACTTTGTATTGAAGTATCTACATCAAAGCATCAGAAAAAACGGCCTCCCGCTCACGGGTCGATGCGCCAGCCAGAGCACAACTAAACGGTCACCGCACCAAGTATCAGCCTCTCTCGATGCTGCTTGACATCATTGATCGCCCGAGCCGCACTCCGATCGCCCAACCACCGGCGTCGGATAAAAAAAAATAAATAAACTTTTTATTTAGTATTCTATTCCCTGTTTCATTATTAATTTCATAATGAATATTCGCGTATATGAATTCCAACTGTTTCTTCCCATATCAAATTTATATTGATAATAGTTCGTGTTTGATTGTATTTACTAATGAACGTTTTGCGCTACGTTTATTGTTGA
Organism: Ophioninae sp. B BG-2022a; assembly: GCA_030522765.1. Taxonomy (NCBI): domain Eukaryota; kingdom Metazoa; phylum Arthropoda; class Insecta; order Hymenoptera; family Ichneumonidae; species Ophioninae sp. B BG-2022a. Next base: position 20,612 of record JAPYZJ010001215.1, on the reverse strand, counting down.
AGAACCGGAATGAATATTACAGTACTGGAAGTTCCATTATTCATATTGGAAATCATTTTTCAAAAACAATGAATTGAATAATTATAAATAAATGAATTTTGATCTCATCCGTTCGGCACTACGATCACCCGGACGTCTCTGCTCCCATAGGCCATCTTTCGGAACTTTCAACAATTTTGATTCTCTTCGGCAGGCAGAAAAATGTGAATGGATATTTGCAGCTCGTGTATGTACCTGTGTACGCATGGTAAAACGAGTGGAGGCTCGTTTTGTGCAAAAGTTGTAGGCAGGAGCGGGAGGCAAGGCCGCCTGCGAGCCAGCCGGAAGTTGTATTTCGCAATCGACCACGTAAGCGAAACGTACACGAAGGCGAGCGAATACATGAGAAAGGAACAAGTGGGGGAGCTGAGCAAATGCACCACATTTGAGGTAGACACAATGTGGTGCATTTGCACGTACACGTAAATGTGATTATATACCTTGGTCATCATCCATCAGCCCATCTAGGTAAGAGGCGTTTCCGGATAAACGATTTTTCTAATTAATAAGTATTTGATTAATTTAAAATGTGCGAGGATTTTTTAGTGTAGATACGCAATTGGCAACGGATAATGTCCCGAAACAAATCGAGTTAACATTTTGCACAAGCCTTTTTATTAATACTTTGAAGAAAGAAAAACACACTGATGTTTGGTAATTAGAAATAGTTTTTGGGATACCGAATTTGGAAAAGTGTTTATTTCACTGCGCATCTACCATTAAAGAAACCCAAGCAAGCCTAAACATATCCAAATAAACCCGAACAGACTTAAAAACCTGAACATACCCAAAAATAGGCCTAAACCCAATAGACATTAAAACCCGAATAAACCCAAAACCCTAAACAGATCCCAAACAAATTCAGGAATATCGAATCAGATCGAGGCTATCCTAAAGAGACCCAAACAGACCAAAACAAATCCAAGAATATCGAAACAGATCCAGTCAAATTTAAAGAGACCCAAACAAATCCAAGAATATCGAAACTGAACCAGACAAACCTAAGCAGACCTAAACAAACCCAAAAAATCTAAACAAGATGGGTTTGGTGGGGCTGTGTGTTTTATAACGAAAGTGTACATTTTCTGATGCGATCGATTCGTTGAACCATTTATTTCTTCAACATTGGTGAGACGTTACTTAGCAAGGGTTGATCGATAGAAACGAGTGACAATCTGAAGGAGCCAAGCCTAATGAACGCGATGGGTGGAGTGACACTCCCCGTTCAAGTCCTTTTAACGTATCTTGGATTGCTTTCGTAATCACACAAAGGCAACTCGCTTCAAAACACTTTCAAAAAAGTCTTGTTGGCAGCGTTTGCAAAGTTATGTGAAGGCAGTTAAACAAAGGCCACTTAAAAATCCAAAATAACCTATTAAAAACCTAGTTAATAGTTTATCTTTCAATGTCTCAGGAGAAAGTTTATTTTTATGTCGTTTTACATCTTCAATATCAGCCCTATCATCACACATACGTTTTAATCAAGAGCTTTAATGTTGAACGTTTTCAAAATCCAGACTGGCTACGAAAGGGATTTTCGATGGAAAAAAAACCGTATTTTTATATCAATAACCTCGAGTAATCCATGAACAACAGAAATGAAATAAAAATGTATGAACGTATAGGTGAAGCTCATTCAGCATTTAAATGATGACGTAACGATCCGTATAAAGATTTACATATTTTCGTTTCTTGTAATTTCAGATTCATTGCCCCTTGAAAATATAAATTACAGACGACTGTGATAAATTCGTTAAACAATTTTTCGACAAAAGCCTTTCGATGGTTTGAAAGCATCCTTTCTGCTCATTAGCAGGGACGGTCCTTTTAAACAAAGATCACACGGTGCAACGACTAGGACTCATTACTCATACTCGTTGCACTATGATGAGTCGTCACGAATGTCGATTTTACTGAGTCTTTCTTCGTAGCAGTTTACTCGCAATGGGCTGAGGAGGAACGTATTCGTCCTCGTTAGAGCGAAGCTCTTCTGTCCTCTATTTTCTCGTTGGATTCGAACAAAACCAAACTACCACTTTGGTCTTCTCTCCCGTTCAGCCAGCGCTTCAATTATCGCAACATTTAAATGACGTTTTTCACATGTACCTGATCCTTACGTGTGTGCTTGGTGAATGCATGCTGAAATACGTGGGTTAGATCAGTATCGTGCAATAATTGCGTTGCACGTTCTACCTCAAGATACGTGTGTCGCTCAAGCTGTGCATGTATCGTGATATCGGAGACTAGACTGTATAGGAAATCTCTAGGGTCATCTGCAATCTCCCCCAACTCAGTACTACCATCATTGCTACTGCTATCTTGTTATTTAAAACTCCCATTCAATACTGAAATTAATGTATTTGTTTGTTTGGGTTCGTTTGGGTTATGCCCAATTCAATATTACAATTAATGTGTTTGTTTGTTTGGGTTTGTTTGGGTTATGCCCAATTCACTACTGCAATTAATAAGTTTGTTCGTTTGAGTTATGCTCGTTTCAATATTGCAATTGATGTGTTTGTTTGGGTTTGCTTGGGTTATGCTCAATTTAATACTGAAATTAATGTATTTGTTTGTTTGGGTTTGTTTGGGTTATGCCCAATTGAATACTGCAATTTATAATGCATTATGGATTACTTTTCTATTTTGGGACGGAGCATCCTTTTTTAAATTGATATTTGAGTAAGCCAGAAAAGATGAAAAGAGACTTATGAAAATTTAGGTTGAGTGTAAATCTCAAACAGGCGCCATTAAAAAAAACAACTTTTTCTTCCAAAAATTCCTTCCGAAAATTTTTTTCCAAAACCCATGTTGCGAATTACTTTATGAATTTTATTCATCTCATCGAAATTTTTGTTTCAGTGAATAATAAATATTTAGTTCGTTAGTTCGCTAGAGACATGGGCGTTTTATGGGGTCTGGATTCGGATGTGACATGTGGGCATATTAGATACATATTTGCTGTTGTTTTACCAATTCCTGAATACTGCCTTCTTCTTCAATGCTTTCAATATTTAATTTTCAGTTTTAAACAGAGTTCAGATTTTCAAAATTGTTCTCAATATTTCGAAAACCGCGGCTAATGTTGTCTATTTCGAAGCATCACTGGGCCCAAACTCCTAACTTTTCCATCACTTTTAATTTATTGTTAATATTTCCGCAAATCGTTCGAAACGCGTGTATAATTTTTCGTCCAAAAGTCTACCAGTACATAATTTTCCTCCCCTTACCTTGAAATTCCGATTTTCGAGTTCACATGGACCAAATTTTTTTCTTTCCCGTAGGGAAATGGTTCTAGAGATATTCCAGCGAGGCTTGGTGATAATTGTACTGGTTATGCTGGCAAGATACGAGCTACATCGTTCCTGAATTCCACTACCCCTATTTTCCATCCCTCTTGTGCCTTATTTTCATTCCTCTTGAAACTGCCTTGCTCGTTGCGTTAATGTATATATACTCTTCTAAATATTCAGATACTTATATACAATTATATATATATATACGTAGGTAGGTATACCAATTGTATCCCAATGGCGTGTACCGCATTCACAGACATACAATCGGTCACTCCGGATTGGAAGTTCGCCAAGATACTCCACATTTTCCATTCGTCCAACGTCTGGGGTACTATACAGGATTTACATATGTGTATCTGTACAGTAAAGTGCACGGTACGTACCGGCAATTTTTTAGAGCCCAGCAACCTTCCGCAACCGACAGTGATCGATTTCCGTAAGCCTCAAGGACAACCTTGCAGACCTTTCATGCAAAATGTTATTTCGTTTTATTTATTTCTTTTTCTTTTCATTTTTGTCGATTCAGACCACCTAATGGAGACCCGCGTGTACCCACGTTGGGATCGTGCGATCAATCGTCAGGTGCGCACAATTTGACACTTTATATTTTTCATCGAAACACCAAGGAAACTGTAATCGATTTTGTTCTTCGGTACTTCGATTAAATTATTGCCTCGAAACATTATTTTCAAAAAAATCTGTTCGTATTGTGTAAAAAAAACCCGGGCAAGTGCGAGTCGGCCACCCGAGGGTTCCATAGAAATTTGTAGGTAGGGTAACCTGATCTAGGAGTACGCATCCGATAAGAGTACGCATCACCAAAAGCTGTGAAGTTTTTGACGATGCATGGCTAACTTCAGTCGTATTTTGATATAACCTGCAATTGGAGATGCTAGGCGAAAAAAGAATCAAATCCGGCAGAAAACACAGAAATTACGTAAGTTTGAAGACTTTTGCTGGAAATCTCAAATATTTTGAAAGTATTTTTGAGACAAGAATGCAATTATTTGGTAAAAATGAAAAAAAAAACTGTGATGTTTTTAAAGACGATGCCTGACACATGCACCGAGCGTAATTCCGGTCAATGCCAAGAGATGGCGTGGAATTTCGCTCATACTCGCGTACTCTTGTTCAATAGTACTTGTAAGAGTACGCAATTCCAATTTCTGATTATTTTTGTTATTTTGACTGATATTTTAAAATATTGTTTTTCTTTATGTTACTTTATGAAAGATGTTTCAATTGCAAACGTAATAAATGCTTACTTGATTTCCTAAACGTCATATTTATTTTTTTAGAATATTTTGAATCTTAAGTGCGTACTCCTAGACCAGATTACCCTACATAACATATTATAAATAGTTCAGGAATCCAGAATCGCAGTTTTTCCGAGTTTTTTTTAAAGATTTAACTACAAATGTCTAGTTTTTAGATTTTTCCCAATACCTCTAGTATAAGACGTTATTACTTGCCAAATGTAATAGTTCTAGGTCAACGGAAAATGCCCCATAAATTTTGATTCCCTTGCGAGTTAGAATATACGTTTTTTGTGGCATAAATGATTGTATATTCTTTTCACGTTAAGTTAGAAGTTTGATTTTTCCAGAGCTTCAAGGAACTAACTATATGATTTTTCATTTCAACTCGATATCTCCAAACGTTCCCGAGATATAGGGTCTTGTTAGAGAGATGGACGGTCGGACAGACAATAAAGTGATCCTATAAGGGTTCCGTTTTTTTGTTTTGAGGCAAGGAATCCTAAAAAAAAGATTGACTAAATATTTCTGAATAGTTTTTGTCTGAATAATAATATATTGATTATAATTAATTAATAATTAATACGATTGATCGTATTGATCCCATATAATATAAGGTATATATACCATGCAATAATATATCAACGTATAGCATTGAATATAATATAATAATATGTTATATCAGCGCTAATATGATATGTTATTGTACTATAAATATATTATTATATAATGATATACTATATGATGGGTTATATTGAAGACGAGAAATGTAAAGAAGTATTATATAATATGTTGTATAATATAAATTAATATATACATAATAAGTATAATATGAGATATTATACAATAATATATTATATTATACACTACATTAAATACGGATGATAAATCGTAGAAATTTCGTACGACATCGCCCATCCCTTGCGAGATCGTTTATCGCTTAAACGTGGTTGGAAAACCTGCGCGGGACTATTTTCTTACTGCACCATTTTCCCCCGTGTGTACTCCGGCTGGTGGCCTGTGTATTCTATTCCCTCGTATTTTTCATTCCCACCGCTTTTTGGCGTATTTTTTTATTCTCCTGCCTCGGTTCCTTCCCAGTCTGCGGTTATGGCAAATATTCGAGTGTGTGCCAGAATGTTCCGGTAGTGTGCTTCGACGGGGAAGGAAATAGGAACGAATCCCCTGGTTTGCAAAACGATTCGTGGGCTTACTTTTTTAGATTGCCTCCGCCGTACCCTTCTGAATGAATTACAGTTGCGTTGGACAAATAATTATTTCGAAACGATTTGCGAAAAGTTCGAGCCACGAAAGCTACGATTACTAATTCATAACGAATATCAGGTTTTTAGAGGCGAGCTTTTCAAAAACGTGTATCGACGAGCAAAGTTTGCATTTAAAAATCACGAAATCTTTTTTCCAAATCACGATATATTTTATCAAAATCACGATATCTTTTTTCGAAACCACGAAATCTGTTTCCAAAATCACAAAATCTTTTTTCGAACTAACGATATCTTTTTTCCAAATCACGAAATCTCTTTTCGAAATCCCCGTCGTCAGTTATGATGAAAATTATGTCCGGTAGGCTTATGGGGTTTCGTTGAATTTGGGATACACATCGCTTGAAATAAAAATCTAAGTGAACTGTAGAGGTATGAGTAGGCTCCGCGTCATCCACGCGTGTACCGTAATATACTAGCCACGATATATCGCGCGGATAATCGATTATTCCCATTATGCTGGGAAGATGAGAGAGGAATTACGAACGGGGAAAACGCATATGTATATATATATATATACAGGGTGTCCCAGCTAAGAATGTCATCTGTGAAATTGGGGATAGGGGGTGCAATTCTAAGACGATTGATATAAGCATGTACGGGTCCCAGATCGACCCCTGAATTGTTATTAATTTTTTACGGCAGCCAATCAGACGCGCTCGGAGGTGGTCCTACGTCGGTGGGTGACACGCACGTGTGTTAGTGCCCGGAGGGGCGGTACCCCCACGATGCGGACACTGCCACCCGTCGGTGTGCGCTTGCATGCGGTAGTGGGCGACAAAAAAGGCACTATCGGTGCGCGCGTGGCCGAACCGATGTCATAGCTGTTGTTTGTTATAGTTTTCGGTGCGTTTGGCTTTTTTTTTAGTGAGCGATTTCGGCCTTGACGGCAGACGCTGTTACCTGTCCTCTGTCTGTAACCTGTTCTTCCCTGTCTGATTCGCTGCCGTAAAAAATTAATAACAATTCAGGGCTTGATCCGGGGCCCATACATGCTTATATCGATCGTCTTAGAATTTCACCCCCTACCCCCCATTTCACGGATGACATTCTTAGCTGGGACACCCTGTATATATATTCGTAGCGATGGGGGATGGTACACGCGATAGTTGCGCGGCTTTGGCAATCTCTCATTTTAAGCTGTGTTGGCCTCTAGGCCACTCGGATAGGTGACCGCTTAGTCACGCGCTGGATTGTGCCCTGCGACTACCGAACAGTTTTAATGAGCGTCTGATGGTAATGCGTCCCCGAAACTCCGTAAAATATAGCCGCATCGTATCGCGGTGATCTTTTCACTTTTCCTCTGCCCTCCTGAAAGTTCAATCAAGGATTGCTAGGGAAAGCAGCGGTTGCTGTACATCCTAGAATTCATTTTTCAATTCTCAAAAATCTGTTTTTTATCAAAAAATCTCAAAACTCAACGAACAAACCCAAACAAAAATCTAAAATCTCGACAGAAAAATGTGGAATTTTATATTTTTTTAAACGGAATTAAAGCTGATTGTATTAGTATATATTCTTTTGAAACGTCTTTTCGCTAAAGAGTGAGATTGCTACTTTTCTTCGTCCAGCATGGGATCGGATTTCACTAGGCAAAAATCATGGAAAAACTGGTATTTTCAAAATGACGTGGCAGCTACAAAAAAAAAAGGAAAAACAAAAATAAAAAAACGAAAAAACCTAAACCTAAAAACAAAAATGTTTGGGTTTGTTTGGGTAAATTTAATGGATTTTTGTGCACTTCAGACGTGCATGGATAACCCAAGCTACCTTGTTCGTGTGAACGTAGGTATATGTATGCATTTATTTACGTAGAACGGATGGGTAGGATATAAAATTTGAATAATACATTCTTTTCCATATGGATAATAATCGTCTCCGCATGCAAAGACCGCGATGAATATTCTTGACGATTTTGTTGAGGCGAACGCGCGCTCAGATGGCAAAGCGTCTGCACGGGGCGGAGCTCTCGGTACACTCGTGATTTGTCGTCAAATGGAAGAGACGTGAGAGCACCGAGGCAGGTGATAAGCGCATTACGCAAACGTGAGAGAACAATATAAAAGGCTCCGTTGCTCGTACCGTCACAACGGATGTTGCGCTCGGCCTTGCTGATTTTACCATTGAAATGCAACTCGAAATTTCCTCACCTAATTTCATTCATCCAATCTTGACGGATAATCCAATAATTCATTTTTTTAATGCGAATTCGGATTATTTTTGTACTTCATGAGCCCCGATTGTACTGGTCGCTTGACAAATGCGTTTTAAACAAAAATTTACAACATACGTTTATTATACATTTTCCTTCTCCTAAAAAGAATAAAATTGACATATTGTATTTGTTATTATTCGTTTTATGTTCATTGATGTTATATTAATTTTGGGTAAACATTCTTTATTAATATTATTTTATTATATGAAGATAAATGACAGTTTATTAATATTGTATTCATTTTTAGTAAAGTTGAAGTAAGAACGTCGTTTTATTAAACTATTATTTACGAAAATGGTTTACTAAATTAATTATTTATTACTATATATTTGCATGATCAAGTAATTCAGTTGTTTATTATTCTACAGTTAATTAAAAGTCTTTACTCAAATTTATCGTGAAACAATAAAATTCATAATTATCATAAGAGTTCTCATATCTTTTACATTGTAAACACTAATATACAGCCAATTTTTTTCAAATTGTGAACCGTTCGTTTTCCGCCGTACAGAGATATTTTAAACAAAATTTCTTTTGCGAATAATAAATATATAAATACAATAATAATGATTGATAATAATAATTAAATGTATTTCTGATAGAAAGTGTGAAACGCGTGAAACCGTTTAATTCGATTTAATTTACGGTGCCTGTTAATGAAGTTGATTGAATTTATAAAGATAAAATAAAATGATTTCGCATTATTCAATGAGATTCAAATGAACAGGTCGTAAATTTAGTTTAGGTTACTGTGACAGGACATTATTTGCAAGGCTCGTTTAACTCCCTTTGAACGAGTTATTGACATGCGATTATACACAGATATTTTAATTAACTTACTCTGCATTTCGTCGAAAAAGCTTTGCAGTGAGCTGCCCCTCCATAAATTAAAGCGCGTTCCGAAAGGATTCCATCCCTCCACAGAGTCGCTATCGTCATCGTCGAAACTCGGCAACTCGGGGAATCGGATCACGGAATGCGATAACGGGAATGGAGATCGCTCGGGAAAGCCGACAAGTCCTTCGATACTGTCTTCGTCACTCCTGCCACTTGAGTCGTCGTCATTGATCGTTCCTGGTTTTTTTTTTGACAAACGAAATCAAATCCAGATATTAGCAACCAATATTTTCATGTTTATAAAGTTACGTTCAGTCGTGAGAATAAATAGTTGCCATTTTTATACAAAATTGGTTTTATTTCGGTTAATGACTATTTACTATTGGAATATCAAGCAATATTCAAATATTTAATAAATTATTCACCAGTTTCGTTATAAAAGAATGGGTAGCTTGGAATAATAAAAAAATAAGTAAATTCATCATTTAACTTTAATGAAAATAATTAAAAAACTATTTTCATAACTTAATTATTTTTATTTTCATTGAATAATAAGTTCATTTAATTTCTGATTATTTAATTCATTCAATGAACATTTATTCAATAAATAAATGTTTAAAGCATATTTTCAATTGTATTTTTGTTTGCATTTTTTCTACACATTAAAATACTATTTGTTCAATAAAATCTTTTCGAAAGAAAAGATGGGGGTAAACAATTTGTCGGGAGAACCAATAGTGAAATTTACCGTGCGTTCAAGATTATTTATTTCCGTGATAAAAAGCAATATAAAATATATTATATTATATATGTTGTAATCTAGAATAATAAAAAACTATTTTTATAATTCAATTATTTTGGTTTGCATTGAATAATAGGTTCGTTTAATTTCTTATTATTTAATTCATTCAACGAACATTTATTTAATGAATCAAAATTTTTTAAATATGTTTAATTGTATTTTTGCTTAAATTTTTTCTACATATTAAAATATTTGTTTAATAAAATCTTTTCGAAAAAATAGATGGTGGGAAACAATTTGTCGGAAGAACCAATATTGATATACCGTTTGTTCAGGATTATTTGTTCCCTTGATAAAAAGAATCTCACGGGGTATCACCATAGCCAATCGATAACGGTATATTCTATATAAGAGTAAAAAATAACAAAGGAGGACACAAAAAAAGCTGACACCATGGATATTTCCGTTCTCGCTTTTCCCCCTGACCTCTGCCTATATCGGCTTCCGAAAATTGCGGAGAGTAATCCCTCGCTCCGTCTACGACCTATACGGATCTATATTCCACCCATTCCCGTTCATCCCATTCGATATTCCGGCCCGACAAAAGCGAGAAATCTCCCGCGGTCTGGTGTGACGAAATTAATCTCCCCAATGGTTGATCGTTGATTTTCCTCTCAAATCCCCGACCCTTTCCGTCGTATCTTTCTTGCCAGAGCATTATGCATGCAAATTGCTTATTTCACGAGCTGTCAAATTAATTCAACATCAAAAACCTATTTTTCTTTTTTTTCATAAATTCTCTTCAATTAGTTTCAATCTGTATCGATTGGGGTAAAAAAACATCGAATAACAAAAATTCTTATCGTTCGTTGTTATCAACGTGTTTCTACGTATTTAAACTTTGTTTTCTCTGTCCTCAAGCAGGTTATGACTTTTATGTCTTCTTTATCTTTGACAGCTGATCCGCGAGTTATGATTCAGATTTTTCTTCTGTTTCCGAAGGCTGAGCGGTATGGTATGACCTTGACTTTTTCCGTTCTCAAGAGACCACTTCAATGGTGCGATCTTTTTCTGTCTTTTGAGGCTGACCTGCAGATTACGATCCATATTTCTTTCGTGTGGTCTTTAGGGTTGACTTGCCTGCTACTTGCTTTTTTCATGGTCTTTAAAGCTTATCCGTCGAAGGTTATCAGTCTGACTTTTTATGGTCTTTAACCGCTGGAGTGCACGCTCCCACTTCCAACATCTAAGTGCATACTGGGTAAATTTGATCCATGACGTTTTTCAAATTGTTGTATTTCGGTAAATATGCATTTTTGTGGATACGTTTTTTATGGTAAATGATCCATATTTTATGGCCTTACATTTGGTTTTTGACAAAAACGAAAATTAAATGCCAAAACACACGCACACAGTGGGGAATGCGTTGAAAAATGCGTATTTACACGAAAAAAGTTATGGATGAAAACGACCCAGCATGAACTCGAAGGGTTAAATATGAAATTATTTTAATCCGATAATTAAAATTTATTCGAATTTGAATGATTGAACTGCAGGTTATTAACCTGATTTTGTTTGTCCTCTAGTAGTCTTGAAGATTGGTTTAGTTGTGACTGTTCCACCCTTTCATCCTATTTTGATCCCTAAAACATTTTTTCGTTCCCGGAAAGCTCAGCTAAGCTTTCATCCATCCAAGCACCGAGGCACGATTCGAAATTTCTCATGCGTTATTTTCGAAAATAAAATGCATAGTTATGCACGTTCAGTTTTATCCGGGGATGAAGATCGATCGTTCAGGAGTCTACGTCAGCATATAAGTATACATCCGAAGCTGGAAGGGACCCCTAGCATTTACGAAGGGTACCTCGATGTACCTCGTACATCGAATCCTCTTGAATTTAATTTCGTACTCGATTCACCGGGAAAGCTTCGCGGTGCGTCATAGTTCGGCAAGAACGAGACAGCGAAAAAGGGGGACAAGCGGAGGAAGAACGAAGAAGGGCCGGAGTCATGGGAGCGAGATTCTTTGGAATTCTTGGTGAGATACTTGAAATATTCAAGATCTTGGAAAACAAAGTTTCGTAGTCGGGCTCACCGTGCATACAGAAATTTATATATACGTCTATGTATATGCATAACCGGAAGTCTGATAGTGCTGGTAAGTTGAAAAGATCGCTGCATAGACCAGGTGTTCCCTCGCGCGCGCCCACATCGTTTCACACCCATCCCCTTCGCCCGCCCTTTGCCCTTCTTTGGCTGTGGTCTTGTTTCGAAGGAGAACGAGCGAGCGAGCGAGAGAGAGAGAGAGAGAGGGAGAGAGAGAGAGAGAGAGAGAGAGAGAGAGAGAGAGAGAGAGAGAGAGAGAGAAAGACAAAAAGAAGGGAAATATAAAAGCAACGTAAGGGGTTTACAAAAGTTTCAATATTTCGAAAATTTAATCGTTTCATTGCCCAGTTCCATGGTCGAAGTTCATAAACTTAATTGGCAGAAAAGATTCCGTGAAAATTTCAAAAAATTATTGAATCATTATCGCTCTTATGGAGGGGAGTTGTTTTATTTTTAAAAAATTGTAAGTTGCAATATAAAAATCTTTTCGTTTCAATTCGCTTAGAATTCGAACAGAGTGGAGCTTTAAATAGATTATATCGTACACTGGACGATTTTGTATTTGTCTCCATTTTTTAATCATAAAATAATTAAGTTGTTTAGGTTTGTTTGGGTTTGTTGAAGTTTGTTTTCTTTCTGTGTATCATTGCTATTTTTTCTGCGGTATGAAATTTTCGTAATTTCCGTAAATGCGATCTGCTTTAAAGATTTATACAGACCTGTCAGCTATAGATACAGTAAAGAAAAAAAATTGTGTCAAACATTGAAGAAGGGAAATACGTTTTGTGTTCACCCGTCATCTCTGTCCGCCTCTTTCTCTTGTCCTCTCCAACATTTTAATATTTATCCAATTTAAAATCGTTACAAAATGGTTATTTACCTGCAAAACAAAACCATAAAAACCAACATTGCCGAATATTTGAAAATCTGTATAATTCCGAGTTAAGCAAAGTTTTATTTTTCGTTCGTCGTGCAAAGGCTACTTTTCTTTTTTCCTCGCTGCCTTTCGCGAACGTATACGTGACTCAGATGTATACAAACCCAAACAAACTCAAGACGAATGTACCTAGTCGAAAACGCTAGAGTCTGTACGTCGTTGGAGTAATTCAATTTTCATTGGCAACTCTGGGTCTCGAGCCCACGAAATGAGAACGACAGCGAATTCCTTTAGTCTCTTTATCTCTACCTCGCTCTTTCTCTCCTCTCTACCCAACGTCTTAAAAGCCCTATCTCGTTTTGCAATCTCTCTCTCCCTCTCTCTCTCTCTTTCTCTTTCTCTTTCTTTCTCTCTAAAGAGTTGACTCCCTCGATCTCTTCGTATCTCGGTTCTTCTTCTCTTCTTGGCTGTGTCTAGCTCAGACTCGCTGTTACTACTGAGTGGTACGGGCATTTCTCGTTTCGTAACAAACTGCTTGCAGCAGGACTGGAGGGAGAAAGAGATATCGAGGTTTGAAGAAGGGAAGAAAAGGGAGAGGGAAAAATTAGCAGGCAGAGAAGAAACCTGAGACATAGAGAAAGCGATAGAGTGAAAGATAGAGAAAGGAGAGGAGGTAGGGGGCAGGGAGTGGTGGCGTTGGAGAAAGGGAGATGGCGATTCTGCACTCTTGGGCTGGCGATTATCCAATTTGCATGGTTCCTCGTCAATTCTCGTTGGTTGCATGCACGTAGGCGGCAATTGAAATCAATTTGTCCCTATCACAAACGGGCCATTACAGCAGATTCGAGGGCATTCAGGAGAGAACGATTGCGTAAGGAGCACGCGGCGCTTTAAATGCAGAGGTGCAGCATTTACGTCCCGAACCCACCGCCAGCAGATTTTACCTCCAAGTGTATTATTCCGTCTACGGTTTGTGTGTTTCTTCCACAGTCGTGCTTTCTTCGAGGCTTTCATGAAATTTCAGTTGCACACCCAGTATTATCGTCCGTACGATTCATGGCTGCTATCTTCATCGGGGAGTAGAGAAAGGAAATCCTTTTCTTTTTTTCGACTGCGGTTTTTCATGACGAAAGTATTAATTTCGATCTTAACCCAAACAAACCCAAACAAAAAACGGGGAAAGGGGTAATAATATCTAAACCCAAGCAAACCCAAACAAGAATCGGGGAAACGAATAATAACGTCTAAACTCAAACAAACCCAAACAAAAAACGGGGAGACAAATAATAATATCCAAACCCAAACAAAAAACGAGGAAACGAATAATAATATCCAAATCCAAACAAAACCGAGGAAAAAAATAATAATATCTAAACTCAAGCAACCCCAAACGAAAAACGGGCAAACGATTAATAATATCTTAACTCAAACAAATCCGAACCAAAAGCGGGGAAACGAATAATAATATCCAAACCCAAACAAACCCAAACAAAATACGGCGAAACGAATAATAATATCTAAACCCAAACAAACCTAATCAATAACTGGGGAAAAGATGAAAAATAGTATAATTATACAAATAAAGTAACCCAAAGGATACAGAGGTTAAGATAAAACGGAATGTCGTCAACCGCAGCGACCAAGCCCCCCCCCTCTTTCTTTTTTGCGAGGAGCCGTGGATGAAACCACGGAACAAAAATGTCTTCCATTTAAGCTTTTACTTTAGTGGGCAGACTCGGTTTTTTTTTCCTCACCGGTTGGGCTCTTTTCACCGAGTTTGCTCATTGCCAGAGCGAAATACATGAAATGCAACTGGGACGACAATCCAGAGTTTATGTACGTTGGAGAGGGCTACACTTCTCTCATTCCCTTGGTGTGCTTGGAAGGATGGTGACCGGGGAAAGGAAATGCGGCGCATATCCTTAATTGAATTGAAGCATTGTAGAGCGCCCTTGTCGAGCAATGATGAACGTGGCTGGTCAGATTTCACATCGAGTATTAAATTTACTTCGTCTTGGTGATTGTACGTGTATTTTTACGGCTGTACGATTCGGTTATGAATCTTGCTTCGTTTTTTTTTTGTTAAACCATTCGTAAGCTCCCCTTTCTTAATGAGTAATGCATAAATAAAGCTCGTGAAATTTGATTAAATTTTTGTTGTTGCTGTAGCTTTCACAACTGAGAAACTTACGGGGTTCGAAAGAACGTTTCGTTGACACGCGACGTTTGTTTAATTAAGGGATTTTGGAGATTGCTTGTTTAATGAATATTAATTGATTGGATAGAAGTTGTTTCCCATCGCAGTGACCAATGACCCGTAACTAGCTCAAAAGTGTCGAAAAAAACCTGCCGGAAGTGGTCTAATTCTTTTCGAGACCGCAAGAATAATTATTCTGCCTCAAACGGTCTTCAGTAGCAAAGTGTGACTGGCTATTGAGTCCCCAGGTGACGCTACCCCATTAGGACCCCAATGAAGCTATGCAAATTCTAAATAGGCCTGATGGCGACCGGGGCCCAATTCAATTTCCCGGCTTCCCAACGCTAACCCTTCATGATAAAAAAACAAGCTCTTTCCATATATTTTTTTTGCGTTATCCGGGTGAGTTATCAAATTCACTGAAAGTTCCATCGTTGAGGTACCGTAACATTCGAACCGTTATTCAAACAGTCCAACCTAGGCAGCTTGGCTCTCTTCGTTTCCAGTTGGCTCGGGTGAGAAAACAAAGTGGCGGATCTCCACCTGCGTATCTGCATAAAGGGCCAATTACGCAGTCACTAGTAAAGCTCCACCAACATTCTCTAAGGTTACCTACACCACCGTTTAATTCAGATACACTTGTACCCATCCACACGTGTAACGAGGGAAATAGGGAAACGTTCCTGTAAGTTGTACCACTGGAGATTGAGCATCTCAGCCTCCTTTCGTCTCAAAAGAAGTTTTACTATTTTCATTGAAAAAGTCAACCAAGCGACGTGCAGCAAGTCAATGGAAGTCAGGCTGAAGGTGAAAAAGAGAGAGATAGGCAGCAGACCATCGAGCCACGGCCACCGCGCTATCTAATTATACCACTCGCTGATTGGCGGTCTCGCTCTCCCGCGCTCGCGAATATCCGCTTCTGGACGTCGATGGCAATTAGAGTAATTGGGTCAGGGGATCGACATCTCCACTGAGGTGAGGTCTTGCCGTACGTGCAGGTATGACGTTCATTTGTGGATGCACACGCACCACGTGCCGACCTTTTGAAGAATTTGACGTCAGGGAATTTCGATGACTGCGATGAAACAGCCAGAGGGAGGTGCGTAGTCGCCAGCTTTAAGTAAATAGAAGGGATCTAAATGTATTGTCTTAATTACGTGTTGCAGCTTTGAGAAGAGTACAATTGTCCAAAACAATGATAGCAAATGTTAAGGATTAAGCCATCAAGTGTCCCATGGGATTTGATGGTGTGTCCATTGTTGAAATGACTTATTAATTGGATTTCGTAGAAATTGACATCTGCATGGCTGGGGGGGAGTGAAGATCTTATCGGTGTTTCGTGTATGTATTAATGAGTGTTGATACCTCAGGCATATTTGCATGACCTTTCATACGGCACAATCCTGCAAGTAAGGCCAATCACTGATACGATAGCGGAGCACTATCAACAAGTAGATAACTGATATTGGCCTATCTCTGTCTGTCTGTCCGTTTATTTTGGGATGTTGATGTTGGCAGGCTGGTTAATCGTTTAAAAAATTATTTGTTTATCAATGTATATAATACTTTCACCAACCACCATTGTGATTTGCTTATTACATTGAATGAGTTTCGACTGGCATTTTTTATTTACGAATGGTTCGATGAATACGCGATAATGAGTTATAAATAAATGCCACAAAACAAACACACAATGAAATCTACGAGTATGTTTATCAAAATTGTTCAATCGTATAATATAATTAGATAGTATAGTATAGTTTAATATTATAATACCATCAGTAATATAATTTAATAATTTAACATAATTCAATATAATTAAATAGTTT
This sequence comes from Ophioninae sp. B BG-2022a, assembly GCA_030522765.1. Lineage (NCBI taxonomy): Eukaryota > Metazoa > Arthropoda > Insecta > Hymenoptera > Ichneumonidae > Ophioninae sp. B BG-2022a. The sequence continues at coordinate 3,938 of JAPYZJ010001215.1, read as the reverse complement.
TGAAGGACTGCCAATGATTGAGTTGATTTTCTGGTCGATCAGGAGTTAACCCACAGGGCCATTAATTTGAATATTGATTCACCTTCTAAGGGTCTTCACTATTGATAGTTTATAACCCCTTCATCACATTTTCCACTGTTCAGATGAATCCTCGATTTAGCAATTATCAAAACTCATACTGTTGAAGTTGATAATCAAATGATTACGTATTGAAACCAGTTTTATTAAATTTCGTGGCAGCCGCTTTCTGTTCCCGGGTATTCGCCTGTTACGATGAATGTTGGATGAAGGTTGAATGGCAAAAACCGAAATCTGGGTTAATCCATAGTCAATTTGCGAAGATCGAAAAGGCTATAGCTGTTTCTGACTCGCCGTTAGGCTGATAATGTGATCTTTCACCGGCAGCCGAATGAAAATTAATGGGATGGCTTCGCTGTCATTGGGAGTCGATTTTCAAAATCGGGTCCAAACAGCCCGCACTTTATAATGAAATTAATATTTCGGCGCGAAAGGCTTCGTTACATATCGCGATGATACGATGATTCGATGATCTGTGATTTGATAATCGAAAACTCCAATAGCGTCGGTCAACGAGATTAAATACCGTGGGCTCTCATCACTATTGCACATAAAACGACCACGGCGAATCGATTATCATCATTGCAGAAAACGATTATGAATACTCGTTCCAATTGGTCTACTGCGCTTTTTTACAATCTCCACCTCCAAAAGTCATCAATGTTTTCTCTTCCCAACGAAAATTTTCGTCACACGACAGTTGCATGCAGGCCAATATCAAGATTTTAAAAAAATATTTGTATACGTGCGCAATTTATTATCGCAATATTTAATAAATTATAACATTTTTGTAAGCTGTGAATTAGTTTTGATTAATGTAATCAATTTTTAGTAACGTATTAACTCATTACATTTATATACTAGTTACTTATATCAATCTGACGTTATACCAATAAAACCCGAGATAGGTAAATTTTTATTTGTCTTTTTGGAGGGATGAAAACTCTATAAAAATGTAGTTATTAACATTATTATTATTCTTTTTTTCTTATTTACGTTTTTTAATTTATGTTTTTTAATTTATGTTTTTTAACCCAGTTATTTCTTCCGCAATTCTCACTTTTTCTCGAGGTCTTGACTAATTTTGTTTGGGTTTGTTTGGGTTGTAGTTATTATCATTATTATTATTCTTTTTTTCTTAATATTTACATTTTTTATTTATGTTTTCTTAAAGACTAAAGTTTTAAAGATTTTCAAGTTTTCGGGAAGAGTTTCTTCAGCATATCTCTCGCTGCTAATGACCTGTTCGTTGGACACACTTTTAGACTGCAATAATTTACGAATGTAATCCCGTAACAGGTGAGAGGAATTACCTGTGAAGGCTGTACGCGAGGCGTTTTTCGGGAATAACCCCTTAAGGGCAAGTATCCAGACTATTATCCATAAAGTGTAAAGTTTTTTATGATAGCGAGCGTGCATACGCGTACAAAATGATGGATGTTTTATGGATAAGCGTAAAATGATAATTAACTATGAAAACTTTGTTGATCCGTTTTGGCGTGACGCGAAAATGACGGGGGACGTGACGATTACGTTACTTTCGGTGAGTTTCGGCGCGCTATATTTATTGGGATTCAACCCGCATTCTACCCTACGACGTACACGTATACCCGCATTTGTAAAGGACCGCGCGCGCGTGAGAGCGTATTCGTGCGTGTCCACAGACTCACGATCCATTAAATTCCGATTAACCCGGATAAAGTTTCGGCGCCTCGAGTACCGAAGGTATGCTCGCCCCCGTATCGTTTCTTCCATAGCCCCGAGAATCGTCTGTGTACGTTGAGAATCCCTGAAGGGCTGCGCACGTGTAAGTACCAAAATCGTGAACGCGTGTGTGACGGAAGTCTCGACGGGAGCATCAAAATCTGACATTGGGTGTGTGACTGACGGATCACCAGCCACCGAGACGAAAAAAGGCTGACGAAGCCCTTTGCTTTTCTAAATGGCCCTTTATCCCGTCTGAAAAATTGGCAGGGCATCACTCACAAAAATCAGGGACCTTAATTGCTAATTCGGGTTTGTTTGGGTTAGAAAAGAGGGGGAAAGGGTTGGAAAAGGGCACCTGTATATATGCTCTATCAAGCCCTTATTCTGGTATAATAGGAGAAGCTTAATTATTATTACGATTTATTTACGATTTTAACTTGAGTTTAACTTTACGTATTTTTAAATTAACGATTAAATTTAATTTACCATTAATTTCACTTTACGATTAAATTGAATTTACAATGAAATTCAATTTACGATTAAAATTAATTTACGATTAAATTTAATTTAGGAATACAATTAAATAACGATTCAATTCAATTTACAATTAATTTCCAAGTTGAACACTATTACTCGATAATAGATAAAAGTAGGATAAAAAAACGTGAGGGCATTGAAAATTGATTTTATTTTATATTTACAAATCCATCAAAAAATGACATACCTATTACCTATTCTTATTGAGTTTATTCGTGCATGGAGTGCTCCTGCATATGTTTGGACAATCCCATTCGGTTTTTGCGGCATTTTTCTAGCGACTAATTTTCGCTGAATAATTTCATACGCAAAATGATTTTTTCCGAAGCACACGCGATCGCCTATCCACCGACATGAATAACTACCCGGGCGACCATGATTTCCACGAGGCGTCGTTCAGGCAACCTCAAAAGGTCTTATTATTCCGTCTCGAATGGGCCTTAATCGGAAAGTGTGACTAAGTCCCACGTGAGGCAGATCCAATCAGGACCTTAATAAAGTTCAGGAAAGTCTATGTAATCCCGACCAAAGTCCTATTTCAATTCCTACAAAGGCTATAAGTGAAAAAAAGAAATATTTGCCTGCAGTTATCATCACCAGGTGAATTCCCAGATAATAATTGGTTTGTCCGTTCAGAGCTTAAAATTTGTTTTTCCCAAGGTTGGGTCACTTATCCTTTATAATCCCTCTTCCTTTCTCTGTCCTCCAACGTCGCGAATGATCTTCCCATAATCTCTCCCGACACGTCGTATACCCACATGAAATTTGTGGAGGACGATAGAAATCGCAATGTTCGAGTGTCTGGCTTGCAAGCCGGAATCGGAAAGCGTTCACCAACTTGAATTCCCCTTTCCCTTCGCCCTTCTCGTTCTGTACAGAGATATACTCTCGCTAAGGGAAGTAGAGTTTGAAAGGGCGTGGCGTTTGAAGGGCACCCGGAGGAATGAGAAACATACAGTGAATATCATCGTATTCGGAGTGCGGCCGGATGTTACGAGGAGTTTCGTCGATGCAGCATCACCACCACCACGACCAGCAAATCGGTAGTACCAAAAGCGTAGGTACATCGGTCTAGCACGTGTAACCTCCAGAACTGTCTGCGGTAACGCGCCACCGGCATCCCCAAACCCGAAACCAGTGCTAACCCACGATATATGGAATCCAAGAGCAGAACGTACCAGAGCAGAAACGTCCCCGTCACCGGATGTGCTCGCATTATTAATTTCGTGCGGATTTGCGAAGGGATACGAACTAGGTCCTGGTATACACGTATCTTCCTCACCAACATCCTCCTCATCTCCTCTTTACGTATGTACAGGGGAAAGGGCACTTTGAAGAAAAGGGCACTTTCATTTCAAGAACGTTCCTCATCTTCTGTTTATACCGGATTTGAGGTAATGGTACACCCGATGTATTCAAAGTCACCTTGAGGCATTGTTACGTCAATGTCGTTTCAAGGGCTGTCGTATCCCGTGCAGAAATTGTGATAGGGCTTTGGTCGGGCCCTTATAGAATTTCCCTAACTTTATTAGGGCCCTAATCGGGTAGCCTCACAGGGGCCGTTTGTGGCCGGTCACACTTTGTTTTCGAGGGCCATTATAGGCAGAATAATGAGG